>OX439128.1:29193376-29198376 GCA_949318235.1 Ecdyonurus torrentis | reverse complement strand
CTGTCTCGTGACTTAACTATCATTAAACTTTTTTTTTCTATAGAGTAATTTCTATATACCCAAATTTAGAACTGAAATAATAAATACATATATGAGTGAATTAAGGAAACAAATTTGATCCTCATCTCATCATCCTCATCCTCATCATCAGCATCATTTTTTTTATAGCAGAGCAGCACTTTTTCCCAAACTGCTGAAAAAATTTGACACAACGCACTATTAATATTTTATTTATAATTTTGAAAATATGCAATGAAAAGAATGAATGAGACAAAATAAATTGCATTGTACACCTTTGAGTAATAAATTTCTTAGATATTTAAATGTTAGTGAAATTAATATATATATATATATATATATATATATATATATATATATATATATATATATATATATATATATATATATATATATATATATATATATACTACTTTTTATCCAAATAGTTTTAAAATATCCTCTCCATTATTTGGGGGGGGGGGGGGGGCGGGGGGGCTTAATTGCCTCATTTTATAAAGAAATTTTTTTCAAGTAAGTTTTTGTGATTTTGAAATTACGATTCGAAAAAAAATTGCTTAATTAAATTCTAGCAAATTAAATGGTTGAATCTTTTTTTGTTAAATGGTTACTCACAACTTTAATTACAATCTGTTCCTTTGTATTTTAAAAATTCTACTGAACTGTAACATTTCCAAGGAAAATAAAATAAAAGGAGATCTCCTTACTCTATAGTTTAATGTATATATCTATACATTGTTAAGCTATATATAGAATAAGCAAATTCTTCAACATTTTCAAATATTCTAAGTATTAGAACTATAAAATTTATTTAAAAAAATAAAAATGTTACTATAAACTTTGCATATCATTGAACTTCTCAAGAATTTCAATTTGGGTTCTTTATATTTACAGTTAATTTTCATATATGATCTTTATTCAGTAAAGAACAATTATGCCTGCAGCATAGTGTCCTACTTTTGTGTATGTTTCAAAAGACAATCAGTCAGCCAAAAAGTTTAAAGAGGATTTTTTTTTTTTGTGCAAGCCAGTTGGAATAAAGTAAACTGAATATAAATATATAGTAGAATAAGAGATAAAGGAAGGAAAATGATCCAAAACTGTATCCTTTGACAAAATTAAACATAGAGAGAAAGAGAGACTTGTACAACGTTTGCTGTCACCCTATTGAATCCTGAGGGAGGGGTGTGGCTCTCTCTCTCTCTCTCTCTCTCTCTCTCTCTCTCTCTCTCTCTCTCTCTCTCTCTCTCTCTCTCTCTCTCTCTCTCTCTCTTGCATACAGTAGAGAGAGAGAGAGAGAGAGAGAGAGAGAGAGAGAGAGAGAGACTTCTGTAGCTCAAGGCTCAAGATATCTTCGTCTTTCAGTTGAAAACTAAACAAAAGCCCGGTTGCTTGGTTACCAGGGTACAGTACATAAGAAGCATGGCATGACCACACGCTTACTTCATATACTTCCACTGCACACACCAAAGTCAAAAACATTTATAAAATTTTGATTTACAAAATTTTGAGGAACAATATATGTGATTCATTTATTGATTATTTCAATATTTTTATTTAAAAAACAAAGTATATGGAATGTTATTTCAGTAGATTGGTAAGAGAAAGAGAGAGATTAGATTTTTTTCTCCAAATCCTCTTTAATTTACATTTATAATAATACGGTGTTCTCTGTAAGTGCATCTATAGGATTTAACTTAATGTTTTTAAACTCCATAGCAATTACATGAATACTGTAAATAATATTTCTGATATTTTACTTTGATCTAACTTTATTTAAAAAAGAATTTCATACAAATAACCATCAATGAAGAAAAATGATTTTAATCAAAGCTATTCATGTGAGAAATTTTGATGCAATAGTTGACGTTTTTGTTATTTATATAGCAACAACAAGCTTATAATTCAGTAGCAACTTTATTAATTCAAATTTTAGAGTCCACGTATTTTAAATTTTGTGTTAGGATAAAAAATAGAATATCATCATCATAATATATTAAGTAAAATTAAAAATATCATACGTTGCTTTGAATGATTAAGTAATAAAAAAATCTCTTTATAGAGTTCAAGGCTATATTTATACAGACTTGAAATAGTGACCGTGTGTTTGACTTTATAATCATAGTTAAAATAATTCTTGCGCAATGAAATCAAAATTGGAAAAATCTGATTGAAAAAAAAAAAAAAATAATAATAATAACAATAAAAAAGTAACAAAAGACTGGAATGCAATTTCCTTACCGGTATTTCCCCTCCCCAGTCCCGAATATTTCATGCATTTGTCGCTCACGAGAGCTGTCAACAAAACCAAACGAAATGCAATAAACCTATTGGTTTTGTAACGTAGCTTTTTACATTAAATCTTTAAAAAAAAAATGGTTATGTACATAGTTTCAATTTGAATCTCGTAAATAAGAAAGAAATAATTTTCAAGTAATTTATTTATTTCGTTAGAATCAAATTTTTTTGTAAAAACAAAACAAAACAAACAACGTTGTAAAAATTGAAATTCTGAATGAAATAATTTTCTTGGTATCAAGCGCAGCATTTTTTTTTTATATTATTTTTAATAGATTCGATTGTTGTTTTGTGTTAAAAGTAAACTCCAATTAAAGAAAAATGAGTAAAATATCGACTGAAAACACAATTATATAGGTTTGTTTATAATTTGTTTCCGTGATTATTGATTGATCATTGAGGAGGACTGAAGTGCAAACTCATGCAACGTAACGCAGTACTAAGAGCGCCTGCAGAGTTTGAAATTCTGCAACCAGTGGCTTACGAGTGACACAATTGTGGCCTACCCTCGCAGGATACAAGGGTGACATTTTGGACAAGTGCCAAAAAAAGCATCGGTAAAAAAAGTTTCAATTTTTTGTTTATAAGTAAAATCTAAAAGAAAATTTTGTAAAGAAAACATGAATTATAAATAATAATTTATCTCTTGTGAAGCACGTGACCAATTAAAATAAAAAACATTTTTATATGGCAGAAAAAAACAACAACACTGAATGCTTGTCCTTTCTTGTACTTTGTACATAACCTAAAGCAAAATAACTACTGGAAAAAGGTATGCAAAAGTGTTCCAAAAAAGAAATAATGTATAAGAAAATATGGTTTGGGGTGCGGTATTCACACAAGGGTAGTATATAGTAACAGGAATAAGTAAGCGAGCCAGTGATGTGGAGAGAGAAAGAGAGACTCCACGCCCATTGTACCCTACGTACGTATAGAGAGAGAGAGAGTGAGAGAGAAAACCAGAGAGAGAGAGAGAGAGAGAGAGAGAGCACAACATTGCTCGTTCCAGAGCTGCCTGCCTGTTACCCGGGTTTTCTAATTCCTATAAAGCTTGCTTTATCTAAAATACTATTCCTAACTCGACCCATATATATGTATCTAATACATCATTAGCCTAAATTGTTATACTAATATTAATAAATACATCAAAATAAGATTTTACTTACCATATAATTTAATCTTCTTATCCTTCGTTTCCACTAATATTATAACATATCCTCCCAAGTCCACCATATTGTTTGAAATATATATATTATTTAATAATAATAATAATATAATAGCAATTATTATAGTAATAATAATAATAAATTTTATTTTATTTTGATATTTCACTCAAAAATATTTTGAAGTAACAATGATGATTAAAAATTTTGTATTATTATTAATTTTTTTCGATGATATCTTCGGTTAATACTATGGAAATATTTTATATCTTTTTTTTATTGAAATATTTTTTTTTTAAGTTTTAAACACACAAATATTGTTATTATAATTTTATTATAAAACACATTTATAAAAAATTTTCAGTTTTTTTTTTCTTCTTGTTATTTTTATTAATAATTATTTTTAATATTTTGTTACAAGTTTTAAGAAGAGTTCGGTCAGCAGATTTTTGCAACAGTAGCGAAGAGGTGCAATAATGCGAGGAGATGAGAAAGTGCAGTAATAATAATAATAATTTTCGTTGAACGGTCCGGCGGATGGAGGTGATTGTATAGGGGAGGTGCTACGGTAAGGGTGGCCATTAAGGTGCAAATGGAGGTGTTTTGAATACAATCAGCACCTCCGCCACCTAGGCCACCTTCCCTACCACCTCCTGCGACCCTCTTTGTTACACTGCAGTCTCTATAGCAATGTACTGTGTCACCAATAGCACCTCCACCCTCAAACTTCGCCATGATTTAGAGACAATTTTTATATTTTGTTCTTTTGTTATTATAATAAAAAATAAATATTGTTATTGTTTATTTGATGTTATTTCCTCTTATTTTATTAACTAATTAAATATATAAAAAAACATCACGAAAAACACTCACACACATAAAAAAAAATCACTTTATTTTTTCTGATGTTTTATTAAAAATTTGCATTTATTTTTATTTTCTACATTATTGGAACACTTTGTATTAATTTTTGCTACACTATTAATCACCAATACACATTGATTATTTGTAGATTTCTTCTCATTGCTTATTATTATTTTTGATATGGTTGCTGAAGTGAAATGTTTGATAGAAAATGTTTCGAATTTTTGTTTTTGTGTGTTGTTGAAGTTCGAGATGATTTGGGTGAGCGTGTTGCTGCCAGAGCGAGTGCCCTGGATCTGCGAGCGAGCGAGCGAACGAGCGGGCTAGCAGCAGCAGCACCAGCTCCAGCAGCTGCCGAGAGAGCGAGAGAGAGAGAGAGTGGCGGGGAAATACAGAGAGAGAGAGAGAGAGAGAGAGAGAGAGAGAGAGAGAGAGAGAGAGAGAGAGAGAGAGACTTTGGTGGTGGGCTGCCTTGTTCAAAAACGCAGAGAGGAGAGAGAGAGAGAGAGTAAGATCAATAATACGCCCTCCACCTCTCTTTTCTCTCTCTCTCTCTCTCTCTCTCTCTCTCTCTCTCACTCTCTCACACTATGTATGGATGCAAAAAGAGAAGAAGAACCTCTCTTTACATTTTTTTCTTTTTTTTTTATCCTGTCT
>OX439128.1:28943376-29190876 GCA_949318235.1 Ecdyonurus torrentis | reverse complement strand
AGTGTGATTAAAATCCTTGCCTGCCTGCCTGCCTGCTTGGCTCGCTCGCTTTCTTTCATCTCATGCAAATTTATTTCCACGTCATTGTTTTGCATGCGCGACCTTTCCCCGCCACCACGGGAAATAGCAAATTACTTTGGCGCTCCTCGGAATACTTACAAAATGACATCAAAAGAAAAAGAAAAATAGCGAGAACGAGAGTAAGAGAGAGAGAGAGAGAGAGAGAGAGAGAGAGAGAGAGAGAGAGAGAGAGAGAGAGAGAGAGAGAGAGAAATCCATTTTTAGATTCTCATCAAGAGAAAATCCAGTTTTGTGTTTGTATTTTTTTTCTTATAAAAATGAATTAACATCAAGCAAAGAAAGAATAAATTATTTATAAAATAAGAAAGTTTGAGGAAGCGTGCAAATTAAATTTAAATAATTTTTCTATTTTGAGAAAAATAAATTTAAAATTTTGTCATTATAATTACTTTTATTCAAGTTTTTGAATAATATATACACTCGATTAAGTTAAGAAGGGCAATATTGATAACATTATTATAATTACGTTACCAAAAGTTTTTTTTCTTTGTAACCATGATCAATGTTTTTGTGTCAGAAAAAAAAAATTTGGTCACTATGCAAAAGAATTTAAAGCAATAGCAATAATAACACCAGGCTGGTATAGTATGGCCGAATGGTGAAGGCAGCTGACTCGTAACTCTGCACTCCTCACCGAGTATAAGTTCGAGCCACTGCCGGGTGCATACGTGAAGTGTGAGAGCACAACAAATTGTACGATGCATGGTTACATGCATTCCATGACGACGCATAGCATTCGGGAGGTGCATGATTGATGTGATCGCACCGTCCATCCTGCCTAGAGTTTCCACAGTTCCTCTAGGCTGTCATGGCGAATGCCAGGCTGTGTAATTAGGCCGTGGTTTTGTGCGGTTTCCATTGTACCTGTCGATAAGACAATGCCTGGACGGGACTATGGAGAAGGTGTAGCACAATAACATTACGACAAAAAGAAAAAAAAAAAAAAAAGTGCGTTCTGCCAAGATATAAAAAGTCACATAAAGATATATAAAGTTACATTTATTAGAAATTTAATCCAAGAAAAAGTTTGACAAGCTTGATTAAAAATTCTAACTAAGTTTAAATTATATAAAATTCTTGAAACATTATATTACTAAATTAAAATGACAACAAATAAATTGGTTTATAAGTTATTTTATCAATTACATTTATACAAACACAGTCAAGTTTATAATAATTATTATTATTTTCAGTACCTTTATATTTCGTAAAAGCTTAACTATCTAGCAGCTAATAATGTTATAAATCCTGCTGATCAATTGACGAAATCTTTTACTTACGTTCGTTTTGATGCACAAATTGTATTTTTTATATATATTATGTATGTATGCATTGATTTAATTTTTTAAAAGATATGGAATGCAATAGAATCTTAAATGTTTCAGTTGTAAATATGGAGATTATACTAAATTACCAATAAATAAAAAACGATAAAAACTATTGCCTTTACATAATACTGTACATAGTAATTAATATTATATGTTTCATTTAAATTGTAGGAAAGGAGTTTATCAGCAGGAAATATAAAAAAATATAAAATTAAAAATAAGTTCAGGTAAAATTTTAACTTTTAACTTTTGTTATGACGAACGTGTGAAAATTGATGAACTTAAAAATAAAGCAATTGAGATTTGAAATGTACTTTAAAATGTAAAAAAAAAAAAAAAAAAAAAAAAAATGTAAATTCACGATTTTTATTAAAATATTTTGGATTGTTGCAGAGTTAGCGATTAAATTGATTACTTCAATGCTTTTCTTATGAAAAAAACGATTTTGATCACCAAGTTTTCAACATTAAAAAGAATGTTAATGCAAGTCATGAATCTATGTCTTAAGCTTTGACTTTATAATTCCACAATAATTAGAAATGTGTTTCATTACTAATTAGAATCTGGAGAAGAAAAAAATAAAAAAAATAAAATTATTTTTAAAATTTTCTTACTAAAATATTTTTACAGCAATAACTTTATTTATTTTGATTTCCATAAACTGTGAAAAAAAAAAGTGTTGTAAACATTAAGTTATATTATGCAATTGAATGTTTTTGGCATATATATCATTATCACTTATCAATCAGTCAAATTAATTTGTAATTATTATTGATCATTAATTAAATATCATTAAAATATACATTTATACAGAAAATGTTGTATTCTAAACAATATATTATATTTAACTAAATATGAAAATATTTATGTATAACATTTTATTAAAATTTTCAGAACAATGTAATATACAGTATTATGTATGTATACATATCATATCTGACGTATGTACAAGTTGTTACATTCATAGTTGGGAAATGCCTAAGACAAGCAATGCTTGTGCCGCGAGGGTTGTTACTTTACTTGTAATCAAGCCCACAGCCCGCGTAAATGCCAGAGGGTCCGGTCCGTTCGTTCACTGCCTATGAACAAAACCACGAAACCGCATCATACAGCCCAAGCAGAGCGAGCGAGACCTCTTTGTGACGAGGTAATGCGAGAACCGTGTTAGTAGCCACACTTTTTAACACGAACAAACCATAAATTGATGTGGACACAAAATAAAATTTAATTTATATTTTAGAGGATATACACCAGGAGAGGTTTCATTTATTTTATATTTTATAATATCTAAAGAATATAACCTTGTTTAGAATGTAAATAAATATTATTTTATAAATTTTAATATGTTATGAAATTTTGTCATTTATTTTAATTGTTTTTTTACGTTAATACTATAATATTTATAAATAAGAATTATTTAATAAATACATAGACACAGAACTTAATAATATAACAACAAATATTTTGGACATTTTTTTTAAATATTCCCCCACCCCCTTTTTTAGTATTATATTATAGTTAATAATTTTAAAAAATACCGAGAAAAAAAAATTGCCCAGGTTTTTATTTTTCAATGACAAAATGTAAGGAAGAAACAGAGAGACAGAAAAAATATAGAACTTATTATTTTTGATTATAAGTCGTTCAACGCAACTCCATGACGTATAAAATTAAAACACGTACTCTCTTCTTTTTACATTTTGATATGAAACCAATATTGAAAAGTTGTTGCGAAGTATACGAGATCTTTAACCTCCATAAACCAACCATATAACGTTTTTATCATTTATATATATATATATATATATATATATATATATATATATATATATATATATATATATATATATATATATATATATATATATATATATATATATATATATTATGGCTATCAAATGTGCAAATAAAAATTGAAGGTTCATTCCGTAGCTAAAGAGCAAGTGCAGGTAGGTATGACTATGAGTGACCCTGAGAAAGAGAGAGAGAGAGAGAGAGAGAGAGCTACTACAACCCCGGGCAAGTACGGTACGCTAGTGTGGTGTGCAAGCAAACTGCTTGGCAGTTACATAGACATATATAGTATATTATAGTAGAGTAGTGTGAGAGAGAGAGAGAGAGAGAGAGAGAGAGAGAAAGACAGTTTGGCTGACCTGTTGGCCCGCCTTTACCAGGGAGATTGCGCTTATGCTTAGAATCTGGGTCACCTGCTCTTTATACTTTATATATTATATATATATTTATACATCTAAATACATCTAATACATTAAAATACATCATCAAGCAATTAACGTCGTTATCATTCATAAGTGAGAATTAAAAATAATTAATAATCCTTAATTATTTATTTTTGGCAATCGTCTTAATTGTACAAGGATAAATTAAAAATTAATATTACATTATTAAAAATATATATTTTGTGGTAAATCTGTGTTAAATCTTAATTCTTTTAAAGTTTTTTGTTTTTGTTTTTTGTTTTACAACGAAGTGTCGTAATAAACTTTAATTGCAATTAAATAATGTCCGCACTTGTTAGTAGGAAGAAATGTTTACTTTTAAGTATATTATTTTGTGAACGTATTTTCATACTCTCTGATTCAATTAAAGTTTGTAACGTCAATTTGTTTTTATTATTATTTATAATTGACGTAGAAAACTGCATTTGTGGTTTTTAGAGTTATAATAAAACCTAAAAAAAAATCAAAATGATTAAAAATGCAGAGAACATAATATAATGCAAATAGTTCTTTCACTAGCTCTCAAAATGTAGAGAGAGAAAAAAACACACAGAACTTCCCGCGAGCCCCTGTAAAGTTTGCACCCCGCTTGCTATATGTGCCCAACTGGTTGCCTATCCTTGCGCCTGTTATATACAAATTTGCTTACTGTTTTGTTTTCTTAAAGCTAAAATTTGCTTTCTGTTCCTATTATATAATTTATTTTCAGCTGCATTTACAATTTTGATTTAAAATGACTTTTGATGTAATAATTTGTACAATCAAGGAGATAGAGGTTAACAAGTAAGATATATTAATATATTAATAGACTTTTCTAATGACAGATCCTTGTCATTATTTTTTATTGATGGTTTTTTTCTTCTTACGTTTCTTCCGTTATACGATACGTTTGTTTATGGATTCAATTTTCTAGGAAAGCTATATATATAGATTAACAAAAATGATTAAATGTGCTCCTCAAACAAAGTTCTAAGTAAAAGAAAATCATTTCTTTGATATTTTCATTACAACAATTAATTTAAATGTCATGAGCAATAACAAAAATATCATATGTAATTAAATTTATAGTAAATACTCTTTGTATATTATATAATATATTTCACTTAATGCTTTTATAATAATTGTGTATATAAATAAAGCTAAAATTGTAAGGCTTATTGTTGCAAGGGCAACAGTTCTATTGTTCAGTGCGGCTTCACTTCAGAACTCCGCCTCATTGTTGAAGGAAGATAATGCTATAAGCTTTTGGTATATATATAGAGAGAGCGGTAGCAGTAGCAGCTGCGAGATCGCGATTTCAAGGGTTATATAATATCTTGAGGCAGTGGCGCGTGTTTAGTGTGCGGTCCGTTTAGGCGACACAATACCGCGAGCTAGTGCGCTCAAGCTGGCGACTAAGAGAGAACGTGATGGATGACGTGAGAGAGAGAGAGAGAGAGAGAGAGAGAGAGAGAGAGAGAGAGAGAGAGAGAGAGAGAGTGACTTCACAAATTTGCTAGCGACGTTAAAGGATGTACTCATCTTTCGCTTGCTTGCCCATATCATCTTTCTTTTACTTCTCTCCTCCCCTTGCTGCATGCATATTTGTGCAGAGATATGAAAATAAAGCCTTGCATAATCTTTTTTAATGGATGCTACCGATGAAACTTTTTGTCAAATTTCTTTTATTGACTTCAATCGTGATAAAGTGTATTGTATTATATTATAATTAATTATATAAAAAAAAAATTATGATACAGGTAGAGTGGCTATAAAGAGATTATAGGGAGAATTTTTTTATTTTTTACTATAAATTATTTCAAAAGGCAGTTCTTTGTTAAAAAAATGATTATTTAAGATGACTGAAACTATTATGAAATATATTGTAATCCTGTATAAATATTTCTGTAATCAATGTGTACCAATTGGTATTATGATCAATAAAGAAACTGAAACTCAACATACATACATAAAAGTTGAACATTTTAACTATACCAGGTATAGTGGGAACGCGTCTTTCCGACTCCACCTGTGATTGGCTAGTTTTCTATGTCATTATATCAGATATTTTTAAAGATAGCAGTTATTAATTATTTGTGTAATTTAGAATAAGTGGCAATACAAAAATGTATACTTTATTTTTATAGTGTTCGTGGAACAAGTTAGTTTTGTAAAAAAAATTGTTGGAACTTAAAAAATTGTATTGTTGTTGTAAAATTTAATTTATCATAAATTTAAAAAAATAAAATTAATTTATTATTTTTTTAAATGGATATTTTTTCACATGACAGGTAATTTTTATCGCCCGTAGTTGGAACTTTAAAAAGTAGTTAAATATACTTTCAGTTCTCAGCACTTTCAGATAATGCAAATAAACATATTTACCAATTTGAACATCCTCCTTTTTAGAATATAGTCGCGGTTGAAACTTCAGCAACACAAGGAACGCGAATATAACACCTTCGCGCTTCCTGCCACACTGGATTCATATTCTAGTGCAATTTTATTTAATTCAATACACACCCTATAGTTTTCAAAATATTATTTTCCCCATAACCATTTACATACCTGAACATTTTGCTATCCTTTATTTTGAAGCAGTTGCTTATGAGAACAAATGTGACTATTTGACTATTTTATTATTTTTATTTTTAAATAAACAACTGCAAATTATATTTAAATAATATGAAATAACAACCACTATGTAGTTATACATAAAGTTTCATTTTCAAGAAAAAAAATCTTTACAGCACATGCGACATGCACTCACTTCAATAAATATTAAGTCAAACTGAGCTGCATGCGCGGTGGTCAGAAATATTTTTTGATAACGATATGAAAATAATAATACTAACTAATATTAGTATTATATTAATATTATTAATATAATATTACTCATCGTATATAGAATCGACAGTTAGCTAAGGTTTGTGACAAATGACATTTATGTATGTTGGAGAGTTAGAGAATTTGGGAATAAACGAATACATGCTGCCCAAATGGCGTGTGGCTAGATGGTAATTTATCAGCCTTCTTATAACTTGGTTTGCGTTAGAACCAAATGCAGTGTGAGTGTGTTCAGTACTTCAGTGGACCAGACAACTCTACCTTTTTACTTCTTATCTCTATTTTTGCTCTTCAACTTGCTATGATATGTTTGCTGGAAAAGAAGTGACAACAAAGAGAGATAGATGTGCATACGACACAAGCAAAGAGAAAGAAATAAGGAGTGAAGGTGGACACCCCATCCCTCCTCCCCACCTTTACAACGCATAATGCATTTTAGATGTTACGCAAAGCAAGCTATAATAAGAAAGACGGAGAAATGCAATTACCGTCCAGCCACTTTATTAATTGGGTTGGCATAAATCCTTTATTCCCAAATTCTAACTGTTTCACTATTATATAAAATATTTATTATTCGATACACTTTATATCGTGCATGCCATCCTACGTAAAATAGATATTATTAGTAGCTTTGTCGCTTATTTCTAAACCTACAACTTGCATGTTGATAAATTTATTTTCAATGATCTTTCAACTTCTTTTGGTTTAAAAGTACACTGCATTACAATTGTTTTTAAAGGAAATCTAAAATGGTCCGTGAATTTTTTAGGTATATCTGGTATATGCAGCAAGCTCACATTATACAGTACAGGTTAAGTTACCGTTGGCGCAACATATTTCACGATGAAAAAACCGCAAAGAAATTAGCTGTTGCTGCAGTAGATTTTGCAGTGAGATGCGAACGAAGCAGCAAAAGAGGCTCAACTGTTTAATTAAACTTAAAACCCAGAAGACGTAAAAACTTCATCATGAAGTACCGCAAACTTAAATACTTACTTTACCTTATGACTTTAATATATTATATTGTTAGCTTTAATACGAGAACACTCTTACGTAATTTTAATTTTAAATTTTTAGTTAAAAAGATTTTGTTCTATTTTATTTCTCTTAATAATGTTTTTGTTTTTAAATTGTGCTCCTATTTCATGTAAATTAACAAATTCTTGAAATTAATACCTGCATTTTCTTGTTGCTAAGTTTTCAAGATTGTTGCATGAGACGAAAGTCTGAAGTCGTCTAGTCATTGAATCTTTGAAGTTGGTTAAGTTTGGTTTCCATAAAATCGGAAATGACTTTAAAATATTTTCACGTGTAATACAAATTTTCTTAAAAAAAAAAAAAAAAAAAAAAAAATAATAATAATAATAAAATAAAAACATTGAAATAGATTTTCTGCTTTCTAACTTATTAGTTAGAATAAAATAAAGATTTTAGTTATTATTACGCTAAAAATACATAGTAATATAATTGACTTAATTAACTGAATAACATTATGTATAAGCTTTTAAATTAAGTTATCAAAAGTGAATACAATTCTAAAAATAATCTTGTATCTACAATTTATTAATTAAAAATAAATAAGTACAGTTGATTCTTTTACACTCAGCTAATAGGAGGCTGTATGACTATTTCTGAGGAGGCTAAAATTTAGTAATTAAATTAATTTTTAGTTCATATTTACATAAATTTATTAAAGCTGTTGTATATAGTGTACAATACAATAAAATATAAGAAAATAAAAACAAAAAAAAGTGTACAGTATTTCAACATAACAAAAGAAATGGGCAAATGACAATACAATTTGTATTACTTGAGTGTGTATAATATATATATATATATGTTGGCAACCATTGCCGAATTCGCTCATTGGCCGAAATAAGTGACCACGTCGCGGCGTGGCAATGCATTTTTGCCAAGATCCGAAATTCGGCAATTGTGCATCGCAATTTTGACCACGTCGCAGAGTGGTTTTTAACAAATGCCACTCCGCGACGTGGTCATTGTAATTTGACCAGATCGCGGACTGGCAAATACATTTTAGCCAGTTCGCGGAGTGGCTTTTTGATAATTGCCAGGCTGCAGCGAGGTCAAAATGTTTAATGCGCAGGTTACGATATTCGTTATTAATATGAATAATATTATATATTTTTTTATTATTATCAACTTAAATTATTTTCTATTATGGTGTTCAGTTAATTAAAATATTTATAAATTTATAAAAATGATTTTTTATTAAATTTTAACTGTTTTCCTTTTTTTTTTTTTTTTTTTTTTTTTTTTTGCCTCTACATTATCATTTTGTAAATATAAAAACGTATTAAAATCAACAAAAAGCACAGCAAGATTCGGCAACAATGGAGTATTATGATTAAAATAATATTATTTATGAATTACAGTAAATTTTGGCTCTGGTGCGATATTTTATGCGGTAATATACTTACGTTTTTTTTTTTTTTTTTTTCTTTGTTTCGAAGTAAATGAATTTTCTAATGAAATGTACGTAACTTCACTTCCAAAAAAACTTATAATATACGTGAATATAATCAAAGACCAGTATGGCCTTTGATATAATGAAATGCACATTTATACTGTAAAAAGCACAGTGTAATAATAACAATGAACCATGAAAACAATAACACGTAAGCTACTTTTAATATTATATCAATTCTTTTCACATATACGCGAACACTTGATGCACATCTTAAATAAAATTATGTCAATAACACTAATTTTACAAAATACAAGCTATAAATACAACCACGTCTGCTCAACTTGACCAAGTTTATATACCAACAAAATATAACTATAAAGTATAAACGATACGATGATGTGCGCACAGGTTAAAGTCTAAATTACAAAGCCTGTTTATACCTATATATTTCAAAGAAAAAAAGAAAATATTAAGATAATATAAAATGTGAGAAATATAAGTTGTTGTTTTGTTTTTTTCATTTTTTTTTCATCTAAATAATATTTTATTATAAAATATAATAATAATATAACAATATAAGACAGTCAAAATTTAATAAGAAATCATTTTTATAAAGTTATAAATATTTTAATTAGCCATAACAGAAAATAATTTAAGTTATAATAAAAAAAAATATATAATATTATTCATACTAATAACGAATATCGTAACCTGCGCTTAAACATTTTGACCTCGCTGCAGCCTGGCAATTATCAAAAAGCCATTCCGCGAACTGGCTAAAATGTATTTGCCAGTCCACGATCTGGTCAAATTACAATGACCACGTCGCGGAGTGGCATTTGTTAAAAACCACTCTGCGACGTGGTCAAAATTACGATGCACAATTGCCGAATTTCGGATCTTGGCAAAAATGCATTGCCACGCCGCGACGTGGTCACTTATTTCGGCCAGTGAGCGAATTCGGCAATGGTTGCCAACATATATATATATATATATATATATATATATATACACATATATACACATACATATATAATTACAATAAAGGTCTTAAATAAAAACAATTTACTCTGCTTTATGTTATAGTAAATTCTACAAAAATAGGAAACAAATAAGACTGGGGTTCTTTCTAAACACCGAGTTATGGAAGCTGGTAGACATCAACGTTTAAAACACTTATGATTTTTAATTGGAAACATTTATATTATTGATTATTATTTATATATTATATATATACTTTTTTTTTTTTTTTTTTTTTTTGAAATTCTGAAAACCATGAGATCTTTTTTACATAGTTCTACGCAAGCCACATAAATTGTTTATTATCAATGTTAGGAAAATATTTGGGTAAACACGGGAAGAAATTGGTTCTAAATTTAAATGTAATTATTTTATGTCATTTTTGAAAGGAAAGCAAGGAAAAAATATTATGCAAAGTAACTATAATGCAGATACAAATGTAAAATAATAATAATAATACTTTTGGTTTGCATGGTAGATATATTTTAAAACACTAATTTCAAAGGTTGCTATTTTTTTTAAATACATATTTATATACTTTTTCTGATTCACTGGTATGGTTTCTTCAAAAAGATCAAAATTTTATTGCACACCAGATGGTGATAATGTATAAAACATTGGTAACACAATATTCAAAAAATCGCATGTAAATTTTTAATACTATATTTATGTGAAAAACACACGCTGTATTTAAATGTTTAAATATTATCCCAATTGTGTGTACATGGAATTTGATCACATGCTTTTTTTTTTTTTTTTTTTTTTTTTTTTTGAAGATTGCTTGCAATCAAATTTATTATACATAAAAAATATTGCACCATGTAAACACGCCTTCATACACATATAAATTATGACAAAAACAATAAAACATTTTGAATATCTGTTTCAACATTAAAAATTGTCAATACTATAATATTTTATCCTTACTTTCTTATAATGTATGACATTCCCAACTTCATATTTTCTTTTTTCAACACAAAAACCTCTCAACATTACAACATTACATTTCTCTCTGCAATCAACAGTATACTGTTCCCATACATCACATTTTATTTAGCATGTCCACAAGACCTCTCTCATTAAAAATGTACGTGTTATTTACAATGAATACTATAAAACGTGAATTAACATTATAAGGCGCTCTCTTGCTTGCTGTACTTGCATTAGTTATAAATGCCGCCAAAGTACTATGAATTAAGGATGTTAAGTACAAGCCAAGGGCCAGGTTGACATATATAGGACATTCACATATAATACAATTTACAAACACACAACACAAGGTTAGTCAACATCGAGCATGCTTTAAGTAGTTCTACATTTTATTTTGTAATGAGAGACAAAAAGAAAATCGCAAAGTTCCAATAAAACGATGCATTCCTTAGTACCGTTTTTATACCTCACTCCAGCATTTGTAAGGACTTTTTTGTGCATTTTTATTTCAATATATAATGTTATCTTTTTAATAAGACAATTCAATACTTATTAGACAATAAATACCTAATATTGCAACAAAAAAAAAAAAAAAAAAAAAAAAAAAAAATCCTGCTTGAAATTTTAAACTTAAAAAAAGTTCAGACAAAATATATTAAGAATGCATGCTAAATAAAATAAGTTATGATTTTTTTGTTTTTGGTAAATAAAACTTGAATTGTTACTTAAAATTAGTCAATAAGTTAACTCGATGTTCTCCACATCATCTCGTGTAGTAGACTCGGTAGTAGAGTGTTTTTGAGCGCCACAGACTGTACGAGTTGTCAAACTTAAGTAGATAGACTCCATGACCAGGGTATGTATGGCTGCCAGCATACACTTCCTCCTGACAATCACGCCGGTAAACTGGAACAATGATTGACATGGGAGGGTGGTTGACGTTCCTAGTACTAGCCACACCCTCTTCGTGCCCTCGCTCCAAGTCCTCGCCAAGAGTTTCTGTAAAGTCACACAAGGTTAGTACACTATAAGCTACAGTCACAATGAAATAATACAAATTGACATGAAATATTGGAGCTACATAAGGAGCTACCTTGTTTTCAGTATGTCAACTTCTAGTGTAGTAAATAAACACACATGCTGATGTCTCATGTTAGAAATGTTGTACTTGACGTGACATACCTTCCACTTCTTCTTCATCATCTTCTTCTTCTTCCTCTTCCTCACTCTCAGAAATATGGACTGATACTTGGCTGCTCTCTGGCTTGGTCCACTCAAAGAATACTCCAAATCCAATATCATAGCTGTCAGTTGCGAACTCCCAGAACAAACATGTGCCATCCTCGTGCGTTGGCACTCGCACCTGCAACGTGACCACTAAGTTAGTATGGCAAGCCTCATTACCCATTACCCAGCAAGGTAAGGTTGACACTTACTGTAACTGTCTCTCCGTGGCCTACTTTGATGATGGAGTCTCCTCCCTCCTTTCTGATGGCGTCCTTGAACTCTCGGATATCCTTGCGTGTCCACATAGAGGCTGCGGCAATAGGAGGGTAGTCTGCAATACAAACACAATCAATATTAGTCACAGGTCAGCACATTCATATTTTAAATAATAATGATAAATTTTTATATGACAAAAAAATAAATGCATTGGTAAAGAATTTATTAAAAACAACAACTAAGTTTTGAACCAGTAGTCATCATATGTTTTTATCTATCAGATTTACTTTTTATACACATACCTTTGATTTAACAGCACAAATTGTTGCATCAACTGTATTAACCTGAGAGTTAAATTTCTTACCTATTGATGTCTCCTCTTCACTCTCCTCGTTCCCTGCCTCCTCCCCACCTCGAGGACCGCCACCATTGCTCAGCAGCTGAGTCTCCTCGGGAGCAGTAGCTTGACCTCGTGGCATCTCCGAGGGGATGACTGTAGTGGTGGTAGAAGTGGGTGGTGGTGGGTTCTGCAGCAACTGTTGCATGTACTGGTGGTAGTGCTGCTCTTGGAGCTGCCGCACCAGGACTGCTTGCTGGAAGCACATATTACATTAAGTCAAGTGTTTACATTAACCAATAAAGTAATAGTTAACAATCAAATTGTTACAACGATTAGAGCACATTGAATTGACAATGACAATACAAAGATTCTGTAAGAAGAATTGTAAGATGAGGACAAATTTAAATCAGAATAAATATTTCAAATTGCATTGTCTATATAACATTGTGTAAGTTGTATTAATGTTTATCAATGTTAAAAAAAAATTGTTATTTCTTTTCAAATCATATTACGAATTAATAATCCAATTAAATGTAGCAAATTAAAGCTTTTTTTATTGGCATTTTTGTCATTAATATTAATTAAAAAGCAAGCAACATTAGTTCTTAGGTATTGGAGTCAAAACAATGCAAACTCATTAATTTAATTAATATTGCCAGTGGCTAATAAGATTTGATATTTGGTCAAAAGGTTTGGAATTTAGCTAGCTGACATTTGCAATCTAATAGTAGAATTGAAAATGTTAACAATTTTGCGATACACGCGTATAAGGAAAAAACCATCGCGGTTAGAATTAATAAGTTTAAAAAAAATATTTAGAAAATAGTTGGTAGAGATTAGAGTACGTTGAATTGAAAATTAATAAAACGCGAAAATTCTCTAATTGATATAGTAAATTGGGACTAGGATTCAAATATTCTAGCTTTAGCTAGTTAAAAAATAGACGTTAAAGGGATGGAGGTAAAGTGTCAAAATAAAATACGATGTGCCTAGCATCTCACGTTCTCACACTACGTCAAAGACACAACATTATAAAACAGCATCAGACTTACTCTTTGCCTTAGACCGGTTTCGTCCTTTACCTAGGACTCATCAGTAAGGCTTGGCAGAGAGCTCTGTACAGCTAGAGATGGCTCACACCACATCTGCTAGCTGACTGAGCTGAGGAAGCAAGTGGCAGCCGCGTTTTTATACGCGATGCCCCCGCAGCTGCACGCGCTGATTGGTTAAAATCGCGCGCGCAAACTCGGCTTGCTATTTAAAACCTCTCATCCTCACACTGTAATATAAAATCGTGTCTAAGAGGGGTGTAGGACAGGCAGCCAGCAAGCAATATGTGTCCTCCCTCACTTCCCAGAGTTCCCCAACTCTAGAAAGTTCGCGAGAGCACTACGCCCGCCGACTGCACAGTATCGTGATTCACGCTAGTTACATCGTTTTATATGTTGACACTGGGGTAGGAAAAGCAAAAAGATGATAGAGTAGGAGAGATAGAATAAATATTATGCGCTTTGGCATATAGTTTAATTAATTTAGTACGTGCTCTTATTGACGTTGGCAAGTAAAAGGGCCGAATAAAATATAAAAATGAAAGAATATTATTTACAAAAGCTTAAAATTAAAACAAAAAGATCGACTTAGCGATAATATGCGTATAAGGAAAAAACCATCGCGGTTAGAATTAATAAGTTTAAAAAAAATATTTAGAAAATAGTTGGTAGAGATTAGAGTACGTTGAATTGAAAATTAATAAAACGCGAAAATTCTCTAATTGATATAGTAAATTGGGACTAGGATTCAAATATTCTAGCTTTAGCTAGTTAAAAAATAGACGTTAAAGGGATGGAGGTAAAGTGTCAAAATAAAATACGATGTGCCTAGAGAACGTGAGATGCTAGGCACATCGTATTTTATTTTGACACTTTACCTCCATCCCTTTAACGTCTATTTTTTAACTAGCTAAAGCTAGAATATTTGAATCCTAGTCCCAATTTACTATATCAATTAGAGAATTTTCGCGTTTTATTAATTTTCAATTCAACGTACTCTAATCTCTACCAACTATTTTCTAAATATTTTTTTTAAACTTATTAATTCTAACCGCGATGGTTTTTTCCTTATACGCATATTATCGCTAAGTCGATCTTTTTGTTTTAATTTTAAGCTTTTGTAAATAATATTCTTTCATTTTTATATTTTATTCGGCCCTTTTACTTGCCAACGTCAATAAGAGCACGTACTAAATTAATTAAACTATATGCCAAAGCGCATAATATTTATTCTATCTCTCCTACTCTATCATCTTTTTGCTTTTCCTACCCCAGTGTCAACATATAAAACGATGTAACTAGCGTGAATCACGATACTGTGCAGTCGGCGGGCGTAGTGCTCTCGCGAACTTTCTAGAGTTGGGGAACTCTGGGAAGTGAGGGAGGACACATATTGCTTGCTGGCTGCCTGTCCTACACCCCTCTTAGACACGATTTTATATTACAGTGTGAGGATGAGAGGTTTTAAATAGCAAGCCGAGTTTGCGCGCGCGATTTTAACCAATCAGCGCGTGCAGCTGCGGGGGCATCGCGTATAAAAACGCGGCTGCCACTTGCTTCCTCAGCTCAGTCAGCTAGCAGATGTGGTGTGAGCCATCTCTAGCTGTACAGAGCTCTCTGCCAAGCCTTACTGATGAGTCCTAGGTAAAGGACGAAACCGGTCTAAGGCAAAGAGTAAGTCTGATGCTGTTTTATAATGTTGTGTCTTTGACGTAGTGTGAGAACGTGAGATGCTAGGCACATCGTATTTTATTTTGACACTTTACCTCCATCCCTTTAACGTCTATTTTTTAACTAGCTAAAGCTAGAATATTTGAATCCTAGTCCCAATTTACTATATCAATTAGAGAATTTTCGCGTTTTATTAATTTTCAATTCAACGTACTCTAATCTCTACCAACTATTTTCTAAATATTTTTTTTAAACTTATTAATTTTGCGATACAGTAATTAATTCAAGAATTACCTATTTTTTAAACAAATCTTCCCAATGTTTCATGCCAATCATTTATCGAGCTCATCTTAGAAACAAAACTTCTAAACTGTTAAAAGAAGGGGAAGAAAAAAACAGTTTATCTACGTAATTAAAAATAGTATTTCAGTGTTAAAATACAGGATGGTGTGAAATTTTGTTTTAGTATCAGATTCAAGATAGTAAAACACGACTGGAATAATATTTATTTAACATTTAAAAGAACATTATATAAAACAACACATTCTTTTTAATGCTGTTGTCTGAAAATGAACACCAAAACTTGAATATTCACTCGACTCGTGAACCAAAAGGTATGCAGACGCAAGAAATATAAAACTTTTTGCGATACATACCTGGTCAGGATTTCCCGGGTACTGCTGTTCTGCGTAAGCTTTGAACTGCTGGAAAGTCTGTTGATTGAGCGCGTCTTGAATTTGTCGCCTGCAACACACAAATTCAATGAAACACACGGTTCAAAGTTATGAGTTCAACACGCGACGTCACCACAGCGATAACAAATGGAAATGAGGTGTTGGTGTTGTGTTCCGCAGCAAGCAGCGAGCAAGCGAGGGTCAGAGGAAGCGCGGACTACGTGAGAGCGCGTCGCTTTGTATAACGTCTCACACGTGACACGCGTGACGTGAAATCACGACCCTCTGCGCACCAGCACCAGGCAACGTCCTCTCGTGGGTAGGACTTACAAGGAGGCACATGATCGATTTATTACCCCCGATATTATAAGGGGGCATACACATTGTCTTTTTTCAGCGTCTTCTTAAGTCAACTAATTATTGCACAAAGGCTGAAAATTTTAAATTTATCATACCTTGTATATATATATATATATATATATATAAATATAACTTATCACTTGAAATTTTCACGTTAATTTTTAAACTTCATGTATAATATAATATATTGCCATCGTTAATGCTCATTATGGCACGGCTTCTAAAATCTGCGGTAGCTACCAAATCTAATCTAATCTCTCCCTCTTATTTTAGGAGTTCCTGAATCACGATACTAAAAAAAGATTCCCAACGAGCTTGCGTTTATTGCTTACTTTATGGGGAACGTTTTTAGATAAAGTAAACGGGAATATTTTAAGATCACGACAACACCTTGCTGCGACTGAACTAACGTTATGGCTATAACGACAAATTAAGGTAAAAGAAACAATGACTGACAAGAGAGACAATCAGCCGGCGTGGATGTAAAGTTAGATGGCGAGTGAGTGAGCGACCTTGAGTCACCCACCAGGATAAACACAAACGTAACACGAGCTGACCCACTACACTGCACACTTAAGTACCCCAGTCAGTCACAGGATTGCATTACACCTAGCCCATGACACCAACTACGTAAGAGCTGCATGGCCAGTCATACCAATTTATTCCCATTTCTAACAGATCAACGCGACTCATCATTTAAAAAAAAAAAAATTTAGTTAAATATTATAATATTTGTTTATAATAATATACATAAAATATTACGTTATTTATTATTTTCATTCGTGGCTATTTCAGAATCTGACTAACGTGCTGATTTTATTTGATATTTTAACTTGACAGAAATATATTTTGCTCCAGTGACATTATACAATTTATGAAGTAAATTTGTATTCGTTGTAATGCAATATATTTAGTCTCACGGTTAAAATTATTACTTATAATGTAAAGTACACGCAATAAAATTTTATTATCAATGTCACTGTAATAGCAATGCACTAATCTACTTAAAGGCGTAGAACACCTTGAACAAAAAACTTGCCTAATATCCTAACATATCTAAATATCAACTTTGATTTGGCCGGAGTCATTGATTTCTAATTTATTTTACAATGGCAGCTGCGGGTTTGTAACGTCACAGCTCACTAGTCCACGCGCTCGGAAACAGGCGAGCTGTGACGTCATTAACCCGCTGCTGTCATTTTGTGAATGGAAAATAAATTAGAAATCAATGACTCCGGCCAAATCAACGTTGATATTTAGATATGTTAGGATATTAGACATGTTTTTTGTGCAAGGTGTTCTAAGCCTTTAATTTAACTTATAAAATAAACAAATAAATATAAATTTCAAAAGCTAAAAAAAAAAAAAAAGAAAAAGATACTATTGTAAAAAGGACCCTAAAATTTAACAAATCTAAATAAAGAAAAATAGAGGCAGACGAAATATAAACTGCATGTTTAATTTACTCTACTGTAGCAAAGTTGATATAATATGAGCTAAGAAGAGGTTGCTGTAACTTGTAACAAATACAACTGTGGTAGATAAAACGCAACAATGAAATAGTAATCCAATTGAACTCACTGTGAACTGCAACAGCTTCGTCAGTGTTACATACGGGTGATAAAGCTAACATCAACCTGCCACTTTGCAATAATAATTAAATTAGAGCCTGGAGTGTATGAGAAAAGAGAAGAGAGCTGGGTGACCGACTCGCTCTCTCTCGTAACGCGCTATCACAGCTGTACCGCCCGCATTTCTATTAACCTACCTCCAGTGGAGAACGTATCTCTCGCTCGCTCACGACGCGTGTTCTTTACATACACGAGTCTCCACCCACTCATTGTACAGTACATCTGCCAGCCGCAGCCAGCCAGCGTACGTCGCCAACGAGGGCAAAGATAAAAGAGTACTCATTCATACAAGTGATGGACATGCTTTTTCGTTTATCTACACATCACTTTGGCAAACTGATAAATGAGCAAATTTGACGGAGCACATGTGTCTAAAATCAGATTTACACGCGATTTTTCTTTAATACTTTCTTCTTTCTGATTCCCCCTCCCCCCCTCTCTCTCTCTCGTTTATTTGTCAACAAATAAATTCCACCTGTCACGTCTTTTTGTCTCTTATCTCCGCAAAGTAAACGAGAGAACAATTTCTATTGCAAGGTTAAATAAAGTCAGCATAGAAAAATAAACATAGCTAGAAAATACGACGCGCGATATAAAAATGAAATAAATTAAATCTAATTGATTTTTTTAACAGTTTAGTATTTTGTTATTCAAATATATTTTGAAACCTAAAGTTATTTTTACTCCTAAAACAAGTAACAATTATAAATCTAACATACTATGCTAAGGAAATAAATATTAAAAAAAATGGCACTTTAATTTATTATTTAGCCTAATTTGAAAATGACGGCTGAAAAGTTGTGATGTCATTAAATTGTGTACTGTTAAAATGTCAAGCTTAGGCTAGATATTTAAAAACACATTTTAATGTGTTGGTTAATGGTATAAGTTCTTTGAAACTTCAAACTAAAACAAATAATAAAAGGGCATATTTAAATTATAATACAAACTCGAAAGATTTTTTTTTTTTTATGTTTTTTCAGTCTAAAAAATTAAGGTTTATTTGAGGAATTTTGTGCAAATAAATTTTAAATTTTAAAAATTAAAGCTACAATAATAAAAAGACTAAAGCCAAAATGTAAAACATAAAGCCATAGACCACATGAAACGTCATGAACTTTATAACACTAAATGGGATCTCCAAAACTAATAACAATTTTTACCAGAATGTAAATGTAGCCCCATAAGAGCCGAGCGTGAAAAATCTGTAAATTATGCTATATATATCAGAAACAGGTTAAAATTATTACGAACATTTTGTGCGGGTTGCATAAATAAAAATTTTCTGATCACTGCTACAGCGCTACAGTTGGGTTTTGAGACAAACTAACTTTTGCAAGTCCGATGAAGGTTTTTGTGATATTAAATACTAACGTTTTCTAATGGTCTATGCCTATCAGATTCAATCCATGACTTTCATTAGAAAATTGGTCTTGTATCAAACTTACATTAGAGATCAGATTTGTTTATTAATTTTTTCTCAAAAAAGTTTTGGTTATTAAATTTGTAACAATGACATGTAATCTAATTGGTTCTAATAAAGTCTTCAATAAGCTATTTGCAAAAATCTCATTAAATTTTAATTTTCAGTAATTTTTTTTAAAACTTTGTGACGATTTTGAAAAAGTGTTTGAAAATTTAGCTGGCCATATAATTACTAAAAAATTGAATCAGAGCACATTAAATAAAGCAAAATTGCAAGAAATGTTTCATAGCAAGTGATGGGAACAATTGTACTACATAACCTTGTAGGGACAAAAAAAAAAAAAAAAAAAAAAAAAAAAGCTTCAAAATTTTCGATTTTAATACTGAACAATTTTAATGATTCATCATAATTATTGCATTATTTAGATGATTGAATTATTTTTTTAAACTTCAAATTAAAATTTCACGGAAGAAATTTTTTGAGATGGACTTAAAAGTGAGATGATACTGACCGTTGCAGCTCTTGTCTGGCCTGCTCCTCCTGCTGCTGTCTCATCATCTCCTCCTCCAGAGCCAACCTCTCAGCCTCCACACTCTTCCTTGCCTCCTCCTCAAGCCTGAAACATACAAACATTCACCCTTAGCACACAATAAGGAAATCAAGACAACCCTTGCTAACTCAAACATCATTGGGACATTGATTTACTCTGTACATCTGTAGACTACACATCTGTACTGTAGTATAAAAGAGTATAAATAAATATAAATAATAATATCCCATAAGAGTTGGTTTTAATGGTTATATAACAATTTGAAAAAGAAAAAAATAATAATATCATTTCTATTTTATTATTATTATTAGCATATTATTTTTTAAGCAAGAGCAGCATTTTTGTTTTATGGCACTTGTAAACAAGCACAGTTTTTATATTCTCGTGGAGTCGCTATAATGTCTAATGTTTATTTCGCCTTTTTTTTTTTTTTTTTTTTTTTTTTTTTTTTTTTGAGGCCAAGTGGACATTTAAAAATTCAAAATTCAAAATATCTTTATTTCCACTCTCCTACAATCAAACATAATAAATTACATTTGTATAAGGTTTTACATGGAATTGTCATTGGCTATTAATAATAATCAATTTAAGGAAAAAACCATCGCGGTTAGGATCAATGATAAAGAAAAGGATAGAAAAACCAGCAAGGGCCTTACCACAGTAGAAGTTCTATGGAGAGGTCGAGGTCTTGCATGGCACAGTATAATGTTATAAAAGTTTCTTTATAACTGAGAGCTTTCGTCATATGATAATGACATTATCAATCAAAAGAGAAAATTACTTGAGCACATCACTGAGCAGTGTCTTGTCTTGTACTTGTCTTGTACAAGACAAGACACTGCTCAGTGATGTGCTCAAGTAATTTTCTCTTTTGATTGATGATGTCATTATCATATGACGAAAGCTCTCAGTTATAAAGAAACTTTTATAACATTATACTGTGCTATTAATAATAATTCTGATAATAAAATATTCTACGACAAATTTATACTACTGTAAATTTATGTCCAGTATAACTTAAAGTTTTAACCAACTACCGTACAAGATTTTATAAGTACAAACAATATTGTATTGACTAAATTTAATGAAATTGAAGTAAAAAATTGTAAATGTAAAAAAAAAAAAAAAAAAAAAATGTTGAGCAAGTAGTGTGTGTATGTTAATTTTGTGAGAAAGAAAGCATAATATGAAAGCATGATTGTTAACATAACTAAGCATGCACAAGCACAGTTTGTGATATCATCACATTGCCATTGTGTAGTATCAAAACTGCTGACTTTGCACATTAAAGTGTGAGCTGTGTTTGTAAACAAACAGTCATCATGTTTATGTCATATAGCATGAGCTTTTTTTCTCACTTCCTTATTTACACACCAAATTTTTTAGTGAATTAGCTTCAAGTTTAATGCAGAATAGGGAAATTAAACTAATTGAACATTTATTGATTATTGTATGATAATGATAAAGCTATAACTACAATAATTACAACCAGTCTTATCATATTTTTATTCTACAATATATTGATTTATTGTCTTTTAGAGTTATGAACTAAATTTATTGTAATCATTTAACATAGAGAAAGGGTGACTTGGGAGCGGAAATTCTTAAAAGAGGAACTTTATTATCACAATATTTCTTTCTACATTAGTTATATCATATCGAAAATAAATACTATAATTTTCAAATTAAATTAAATGAATTTAAAAAATGATTTTTGTTTTGAAAAAGAAATAATAATAATTATTTAAATTTTCAAAAAAGTTTCTAATGTGATTAAAAAGTTGGCGCTAAATTTTGAATTATCACATTTATGCGTTTATCATTCAGTTTGTCGGATATCAGCCAGTCACCTACTCCCTTAAATGGAAAGTCTTTACATAGTCATATTAGAATGCTTAGAAGTGGAGGAGTATGTTATTCACTCTATATTACATAAATAACAAAGTTAAATTAAACTTACATAAGTCGCTGTTTCTCCGCAACATCTCTCTTATGTGCCTCAATGTAAGAGGAGAATTGTGGACAAAGTTCATCCAGCAACTTTGCAAAACACAGTTTAGCCTCGTCCTGAGGCATTTCCCCTAGTGCCTGCCATGTGATTCTGAAACAACATAAATCATTTTCTTTATCTAAAGTACATAAATATTAACTACGTAAACTATTCCCCTCATAACTTCCTTCCCCTTTCATAGCACACTTGAAATATTATCAAGCTTACAAAAAATAGCATTTGTAGCATTTTATTACAATAATATTAGTTTAAGTAATATTGATTAAAATATGATAATACAGAGATGGATTTCAAGCATTTGGAATGAGAGATTGAGCAGTTAATTAATTCATTAATTCTGTCTTCATGCAAGGCATCCCTAACAATTTCCCATTCTCAATTTTTGAAATCTATCTATGTGATATTCTATTATCTTTTTATCAATCAATTATTGCAAAGTCGATTTCTTTCCTTGATAATTATTATTTCAAAATTATTAGTTTAGTAATGTTTTAATAAAACTATGTGACTGATATTTCTGCTACAAAATATGCAACTACTGTAAATGAATGTGATATGTTATTCAGAATACAAGATTGTGTACATCTTATTATACATGTAATTTGGCATTCTATTTTTTCTTCTTTTGAACTATGTTGACTAATAAAGGAACAACTGTTTTGAGGCCAACTTCAAGCGATTTCGACTACATCTGCTTCCGTTTCTACTTACTAGGCATGTGCAGTACGTTGAAACGGAAGCAGATGTGAGTGAAATCGCTTATAGTCAACCTCAAAACTGTTGTTCCTTTATTAGTCTATTTGGAATAACAAGAATAGATTTGTTTGAACCATAATGGACATACACACCTTCGATCTCTGCCAATGACGTCAAGGACACCCAAGGGTGGCAAAGCATCAGCGTTGAAAGGTCCATGACTGACTTGCTGGGTATAAGCCACAAGGCTAAGTTTATGCTGATATGACAGGTGAACTGCCTTGCCTTCTTTCTCTGTACATGAAACATGATACAAATAATTTGCAGCTATTCATTTTAAAACATATAAAATAATAATAATTACAAACAAACAAAAATAGCAGGGCATGATAACGAGTTTAATGAAGGCCCATATGAGCTTCAAATACAGTATGTTTTATAATCGCTGTCTGTATGAAATAGAAATCTTTCTTGGCAATGTTATTGTAAATAAATGACGCAGTATGAAATTTTCATGAATATTGGAATGAAGTCAAAAACTATCAAGGGATACGCATTTATTATGTATATTACATATGCATATCGAAAATAAGCTAACAATTATTGTTTTAAATTTATAAGTGTTATATCACCAGTGTTATAAATCCCTCAAAAAGTTGTACATAAATCAACAAGTAATTGTAATTTATTATTCGAGGCGTATGTATAATATGTAATAAGGAAGTCTAAAATTAAAATCTGCATGTGCGACAGAAAAAAGAAAAGAAGGAAAAAAAAAAAAAAAAAAAAAAAAGGATTAATCGGCGGGTTAATTTTTATTATACATAAATATACTGGTGCGCAGAGGCTATAAAATTGTAAAAAAGAGAATAAAACGAAATTATTAATTTTTTAACACAATTTGGAAAATTAGAATTGTTTAGAGTCGTGATAAGAGTTATCAAAAACAATGCATACACGTACACAAAATACATTTGGTCGAGTCCAACTTACCCTTATAAAACTTCAGTGCTAATCTGTACAGATCTTTCAAATCAAAGCCCCATTTTTCCTGGCATTCTTTATCTTCTTTACTGATTTCTTCTCCTGTTTGTATTTTTCCATTTGATTCAGAAGAATCAATTTTCAATTGGTTTATTTGCTGATCCAGGAGAGCCGACTCACCATTAGCAGCCATGACACTTGACAGACAGCTGAGAAAAAGGGGGCGGGTCTCGTCTCGAAAGAAATAATTTTGTAACTCTCAATAATAAATCAAATGCAGTTATAGAAGAAAATTAAACAGGAGAGCTACATTCCAAATTATATAAATAAAATAGATAATTATGGTCTAAAAACCATAAAAATTAAGGAAATGTGACCAAAATAAATTTACGCTTGCTTTGTGCTGCCAACTGGCATTAAAAAAAGGAGCTATTTTTTTGCGAGGTAAAAATTTATACTTATGGATTGACGATCCTCGAGATCCTCGACGATCCATCCTACTGGACTCCTGAAAATTCCAGGATGGATCGTCAATTCACAAAGCTTTAATTCTAAACCCTCTCCTAAAAGTAAATTCATTACACTTCTAAAAATTTATAATTTATTTTATTTTTGAGATCATCATTGGCATTATATTATGGTATATGACATACCATTTTTTTGCTAGCTCATCATTTTTTTTTATTTACTATATAAATATAGTTTAATTAAATTATGGCCCGGCTGTTCCCTCTATTTTCTAAGAATAAAAAATTCGTAGACTTTGTAACCAATAAAGATTATAATATGCACTAAACCATGGATGCACTAAACTAATTTTTATAAGAATGAGCTGTTTCAACAAGAGAAATATATTATGATGATACAATAAATATTTGGATTTAATATTTAAGTGAAGTCAAATATGACATATCTCTGCTATATTCTTAGTAGAATATTTAGCTGTACAGCGCCACTAGCGAGCAACAACTCGCACCCCTCGCTCGCACCCAAACTATAATACTCGCTGGGTTAGACTACGACGTGACAATAAATAAATAATAATTTTCAATTTTTTATTAAAATTATCTTTTTTTACAATATTACATAATATAATTAAGAGAGCATATAATAAGTCTTTTACAATTCAAAAGAATAACAATAATAACAGAGAATACAATTTGTCATCATTGCGCTTATGTAAGAAAATGCAATAAACTGAAACAGACTAAAAAGGATTTATTTGATTTAATATGCATGTAAGCAATAAGGAATTAGCTTAAAGCTTAAAACTATTAGCTGGCACTTAGGGATTGAGATAAAAAAAAAAAGTACACCGCATTCCAGTATAAATTCATTAATCTTGCAATCTGTAATAATTATGTGATATAAATATTATAAAATTAAAATTAAAATAATACCAAACATTTGCAAGACCACAGGTACAATTTTGCACCTAATTTTATTTTTGTCTTAAAGGGAATTGAGATTTCGACGCTGTAAATGTCCATAATATAAGGGGAAAAAAGTCTAATGAGCAGTTTTATTATCTACAATTACAAAGGAAAATCATGTAAAGAGGCAAGTTTCACTCGCAGACTCGCACACGATTGCATAATACTACTCATATTCAGTGAGAGTTTTCCTATAATAATAGTGCTGTTCATAAACCCTTTTTTTTTTTTGCTACTAAAATGACGATCAACTTTGGTTATTCAAACGTAATGCGCATTATTTTTGTAGTAAGAAAACAGTGTTTACGAACAACACTAAAGATTTTTGTAAACCCTTTTTTTTTGTGCTCCAAACCCCAAACCACGAAAAAATGACGATGACTTAATGTTTTTTATATGGAGTTGCGCATTTTTTGGAGCAAGGGAACAGGGTTTATGAACATCATTACTAGTAGAAATAACATTGCAAATTTATCGCTAATTTTTAAATGATAAAATATATTATCACAATCGTGTGTACATGGTATGTCTCCAGTAAGCCTATAGCTTAGGCTTACTGATATGATAAATGATAGAAACACAGAGAAAAAATCAGAGTATAAAAATCTTTGGTTGTGCTTTTTATGTATATAAATGCATTATATATCATAATTTAAATTCCGACTAGTTTTTTTTTATGCATATAAAAAAAAGTGGTGGTTATTAAATTTTTTTTTTTTGTAATTTCTATTTTAAAATAGATTCACTACTGCACACTCTTGGAGTGTTAGGTTATAATTTTGACTTTCAGTGCTCCTCGTGTGTTTTTGTTACATATTTTTACACCACAAAAACTCAAATTTGTATGATTTTTACAATATTACATGTTATGTACAAAAGGTTATTTATAATTAAAGTCTCACAGCTCACACTAGCTAGTAACATCGTCGAGAAGATTCAGGGTAACGTTCACGTAATTCTGTCTTGAATTGTCGGAACAAGAGTCGATTGCGCTCTTGATCTTCGTCTTTTTCTGCGTGAAATGATTCTGGAGTCTTGAAACCTCGGTGAACAAGAAATGCATTGTCAAGAACAGAAAATTTGTACCCTGCAACATGAAGTTCGCACACCTGCAACAAAAGAGAAGTTTGATCTTAAATATATATATATATATATATATATATATATATATATATATATATATATATATATATATATATATATATATATATATATATATATATATATTTATTTATAAAAATAAATAAATAATAACGACTTAAAAGTAACACTAGATATTTTAGATAAGAATATACATTATATGAACCACAGTAGTTCTTATGGAGACCCACCTGACTGATTCTATTAAAGCCGTACTGCTTGAAGCGCTCATCGTAGAACGGCGCCGAGTTGCGAGCTATGTAGAACGGCTCCCAGGGATCCTTCCAGAGGACCTCGAACAAAGGAGCAAGTCCCGGTCCTGGGGGCTCACGTTGCCACGCTTCATAGTCTGTGTGAACCTACACCAAGATAGAGACATTTGAGTCCGGTTTTTTGTTTTAATATTGCTAACTAACAATCCAGCTTTATAGGTTTCATTATTATTGTTTTATAATGATAATAATAATATTTAATTTCAGAAGATTGTGTCCAAGAAATATGATAACTCAATAAAATATCTAAAAGAATAAATGTAAACTAATAATTAAAATGAATAAAAATACGTTCGACTAGAGAGAATTTAATTTTCTTTTATTTATACCTGACACTTCCAACAAAGTTCAAAATAAAAAGGTCGGAGCTGTCCGGTCTCTGAGAGCTGATTGAGCTCGGCTTTGTCACGCGGGATGGATGCTCCCTGACGAGCCTCAAATGCTGGGATGACATAGACTGTCTTGTCGTCACGTTGCGAGTCCCTGAAGAGACGAGTGCGAGTCGCGAATCGGAAGAACCTCTCACGAAGCTTGGCTGAAGGCAGCATGTCTGCGTCCGTTAAAAGTACGAACTCTGCCTGTACGGCTCTGCGAGCTACGTTACGCAAAAGGTTCACAGGGTAGGGTGACTTGGCGTGTGCGTAGTTAGGAAGTGGAGACGCCTCGCCTTGAGTGCGTGAATCGCAAGCCGTTGAGGCATCAGGTGGAGGCAGGATTGGTGCTCGATCCCCTGCGGCCCCCAGGGGGGTTACCAAATGGAAGGAGACGTTGTGACGAACGGCGAGGTTGCACGAGCGCAGCTTGGCGATGCCCCACAATGCAGCGCCCAGATCTCGAGTCTCGGAAAAGACGGCCACGCTCATAGCACCTTGCCAGCGAGCAGCCAGCTCGGCTAACTGTGGTAGGTGACGTACCGAGCACTGAGTGGCTAGCGCAATGTCCGGCACCCCTACAACCCCAGGAGAAGATCCGGAGACTAAAGGCGACAAACGAGAAGCCGGGCCCAGACTAGAGACGAGGCGGTACTCGCCGCTGCTGTCCAGCACTCCTCCTCGCTGCAAAGCGCGCACCAGCAGCGTGAAGTGGACCTCAACCTGCGAGCAATCAAGAAAACAGAACTAATCGGTCATTCAGCAACGTCAGCACAAGTAAAGAATTTCTACCAATTTTACTTACAGATGTTAATAATTATGCTTTGTTTAAAAATCTTGTAAAAAAAATATTAATTTTCAAAGATTATTATAGTGTTACAAATTATTTTGATGAAAGTACTAAAATAGTTAATGAAAATGTGTTCCTTATTAAATATGAAGAACTGAAAAAGAACTCTGGAGCTGCTAAGCTGTAAATATTTTGTACATAAAAAATATTTTTATTCTTTAATTTACATGGTTAGATTATAATTAGAAAATTTTGACGAGACGCATATAATGTAACATTATATTGATGGTATGTTACTGTAAGCTACCAATGCCTAATAAATATTAAACTAATATAATAATAAAGCCCAATAAATAATATATGCAAAAATCTGAAATTTAATACAACACAATCATTTAAGATCAATATTAGTGGTCAAGTACTTGCGTTGTTCAATTATATTAAATTGATCTTATAATTATAAAACGACCTCAATTCCATAATTATACTATTTCTACTTATATATTTTTATGATCATCGTCAATTTTTAAAGTAATTTATCTTTAACATTACAAAACTACCTATTGTTATTTTACTATTACAAATACATACCATACTTTTCATATAACTTATCAGTTATCGCAATGTTTCAAATTTTTTTTTATTTACTAATAATAATAAGAGTAAATAATAATAATAGAACACAAGTATACTTTATTGGTCTAATTTACTTGTCAAAATATCATACTGACTTCTAATAGAAATACAAATTTAAAAAAAAAAAAAAAAAAAAAAAAAAAAAAAAAAAAAGAGGACAAAATACTTTGGCATGCAGCAAAAACAAGAAACACGCAAAAGTAAAATTAGTGCTTATTGCCCTTCTGTATACAACATGGTAAAGTTATAGTTTATAGTGTATGACTCGCACTACCTGAGGATCATGTGTAGACTATAGGTATGAAATAAAACTTGCTATATATAGAAATATCATTTAAAAATGGAGTGAAAATTGAAAACATTAATCTTTTTCCTTGTTCAATTGTTATACCTAACACTTCCATTGTTTCTCATTTGAGAAAGGGAGAGAGAGAGAGAGAGAATATTTGAAGATTAATAACCTTTACTTTTGCACTTCGATTTCTCAGATATCGATGTTTAAAAGGCACTCTCTGGTTATTCTCAAAGTTAGCTTGTTTTCCTCAACAAATAACATCAAGTTTCAAATAATGGAAGACAAAGTATCAAGAGAGAGAAAGAGAGGTTCTTTGTTTAAGATTGCTCTCAGCGCAATTTCACCCCCACATATACTCATAGTGTTCTAGCTACTCCCAGAGACTTACTTAAATACCACACGGAAACTTTATATATATTTGAGATCGGTATTCGGTATGGTATTACTTACTTTTACTAATACCAATCAATCAATAAAGTTGCCGATTCATCAGCTTATTTTCCAATTTTGTTAATTACTATAAAATGCGTTTATAAAAGTATATATATATATATGTATATATATATATATATATATATATATATATATATATATATATATATATATATATATATATATATATATATATATATATATATATATATATTATATGTATTTTTTTTAGTATGCAAATGAAAAACCATTTTAACAAAATATCGTTTTATTCTAATAAGAAAATGTAAACATACACTTTTCTGTTTAAATAACTAAAAGCATAAGTCTGTTGATAGTGAATAAAATGCTACGCACGTATATTTAAGAAGCTTTGTATATCTCGTATATATAAGACACAAAGTTTGTGCCTAATTTTTAATTCATGTACGCCCTCGCGTACTTCATTGCTATATACAGTATATACGTACATTTAATTGTTTCCATTCTTACATTTAATTGCTTCTATTCTTACATTTCTTATTATATGCAAGAAAGGGTTGAAACCTAGAAAATTTTACGAATAATTTCTAAACTTACAAAATACGGTCAAATCATTGCTATATGCTGTTCACAAATTTTATCATTGCATGGCCTATACCTATTTTTCCTTTTTTTTTTTTTTTTTTTTTTTTTTTTACCCCGAAAGGCCTTTACAAATGAAAGTATTCAGATTGCTCTACATGTTCTATATTATTTCGCTATTTACTTTATAATAAATGAAATCAAATAATCAAACTGTTACAGCTCTACCAAATTTTTAACAGCTCGAGTTTTTTTTTAAATTCTAAATTACATTTTCTGCCAAACGTGAGGATTATTATTAAACTTTTTAATTGTAAATTTCATTCGCAATTCACACTCTATTGCTTTTCTTTTGTAACTTTGGAAATACAATATAATATATATATATATATATATATATATATATATATATATATATATATATATATATATAACGCTATAAAAATGTAGATAAATTTGCATACAATTTTTTCGTATTAGTTTTACATGTTACCCCCTCTCTCTTGCTGGCATAAATTTACATATTCAATATCGCAACCAACTTTTTTCTCTCTTTGTTTCTCTCACGAATATTTATAAGAAATTTTCTTGTATACAAGAAATTTGTTTTATTTATCATACAATATAAATTTATATAATGTCAATTTTTTTTTTGCATATATCATAAAGATTTATATCTTTCTAACTAAATAATAATAATAAATAAAAAAATATGCAACTGACTAGATTAAAACAGTAGACTCAATAAATATAACATAAAAAGTTTTAGTTTTACAAATTTTATGTACGTAGTACGTACATTATGTACAAGTAGATATAATGAAAATAAAATTTAAAAACTTGAAGTCTTAACTTTTTTCATTGTGTAGGAAATCAAGAAATATAGTAGAAGCAAGAGTATATTATATAATATAAATCGCTACAAAATTTTGTCATGCATGATGCATGAATATTGACTGAATTGGAATATTGCTAAAAGAAAAAGTGAAAAAAAAAAAAAAAAAAAAAAAAAAAAGCGAATATTGATTGAAAATATTTTATTCGCCTTAATTTTATAGTCATTATTTGTTTGCTTATATATAATTCTAAAACCAGATAAATATTAAACAAGGGTGGTTCAATGTAATTTTTGAAAAAGCTTAATAATTTTTCTTCGATTTATTTATAAATGTAATTTAATTATTTATATTGTTTTGGCAAAACTGGAAATAATAATAATTTTGTAATTAACATTTAAAATTGTGCGAAATGGCAATAAAATGTAATAGCCGGAAATAGTTGTCACATGATATAGTTTTATTCATACAGGTCACTAGGTGTGTAAATTTTTCACTTTCATATAATCAAATTAAAATCGTAAAAATATTTTTTATATAATATATAAAATGAAAAAAATCGTACTAAAATAATAAAACTTTCAGAATATTATTAATAATAAAAATTATGTAGTAAGTAATTCAGATTCTGTGCTGAAGGCAAAGTTTATTTAATAATCGCTCTGCTCTTGCATCTCGTCGGTATTCTCACAAAGTTTCTACATTCTGTAACAGAATATGCACACAAAACATTTGGAATCCGATAATATTGACAGCGTGACTTTGATTATCAGCAGTAATGTTGGGCAGCAGCTTGCTTGGCTTGGGTGGTGAAGTTTTGCCCATGTCTCTTGTGTGTATGTGTGTGTGACACGACACACGGGCAACCCTCTGCCTGCCTCATCGTTATCTATCCCTCGCTTAGCTGCCTGCCTGCCTGCCTGCCACCCAGGAATGTCCCTTATTGTGGATGCTGCCTATATATGCCTGGCCTGGGTAGCCCCAGCTCTATATAGCTATATAGTTCACATACTAAAGCATCACATGAAATATCGCTTTCAAACTTCACATTCTATGTGGCTAAAAAACAAAAGACATAAAAAATATACACGAATTTCAGAAATGTTACAAAAACCATGGCTTTTATTTGTTTATAATTGTTTTAGATTATGCTGATGCACTTCAAATAAAATCTGTTTTTCGACAGTGCGCATTTGAGTATATCATAATTTTATATTTTTCATTAAATTATAACCTCAGATTTTTTTTTTTTTTTTTCATTATTGAAAAATTGCTATTATGTCATGTATACACCGTGATTAAGGTATAATTTGTATTATATTTACGCGCCGAGATCATTGTATAGTTATGATGCTCATTTTTTTAAATGAATAATGCACGTACGTATATACGTATATACGTTGTGTAAAAAAGTTTCATGAAGAAAAATTTATTTCTCCCTGTATACTGTAGGTAAAGGTTATTTTATAAGGGCCAGTTTGAAATATTTAGAGTCACTTATTTTTTTCAATTTTACTTTGCTTAATTTTTTACTTCACCATTCGAAATAATTTATTCAATATATATATATATATATATATATATATATATAATTATATATATATATATAATTATATATATATATATATATATATATATATATATATATATATATATATATATATATATATATATATATATATATATATATATATATTATATAAGAACATTGTGACGGAATTAAAAAAAATCCAGTGTAAATTTGTCATTAATAATTGTACGCTAAAAAATAAAATAAATTTAAATAGACAATTTTCATTCATTTATATGGTATTATCATTCTTGTATCTTTATTAAATTTTTTTTTTACCCAATATTATACTGTGTAGTTGCAAACATAAAAATAAATATAAAAATATTATAGAATACAAAACTAATGAAATTTATACGTACCAAAAATAAAGTGTGAAGATCGATACTTTAATTAAACAAACTTTGGTACTTATTTAAGTTTTAACCACTTGCCACTTCATATGATACAATATAATTTAAACCTATAAATTAACTAATTACATTAATTGAATTAGTGTCTATCTATACTATAAAAACGTCAATAAATACTAATGACAGTGACGTATGAAACGTAATAATAATAAAAAAATATATAGAAAGGTTGGGAGGGGTGATTTTGGTGTTATTCTTGTTCAATTAACATACGCATTATACCCCCACCTTATAAAAACAAAAACAAAATTAAAATGAAAAAACATAACAACTCTTTACTAAAATGTAAAATAGCATGAAGTATTTTATGTTGTATTATATGTTAAAATAATATAAAATAAATAAAACGTACTTGAACAGTATTTGCGAGAGCGTAATACACACACACACACACACACACACACACACACACACACACACACACACACACACACACACACACATATTATATATATATATATATATATATATATATATATATATATATATATATATATATATATATATATATATATATATATATATATATATATATATATATATATATAGTTGTCATTACTAAATATAAATAGCATTTTTATTGGTTAATTTTTCCCCCACATCAAAATTAATTGTTATTTTTATTGTACTTTTCTCATATAGGTTATCATTATAATATTGTGATCGAGTGGTAGTTGTTATTATTATCATCAATGTGCGTAATAAAATATTGTGGATTCCAAAAGCTCAATTTATTTGCCCGCAAACTATGTATACAATTCTCTCATTGTTTTTAAATTATAAACATACGTATAATGGAAAAAAAATCATTCGTTCTCTTTTATATTAATGTATTAAAATATGTAATACTGATTTATCACAAAAAATAGGGGTTTCAAAAATAATTAGAATCACTGATGTATATACAATGTATATTCTATAATACGAGTATGGATTAGGTCAAAGCAGCATTATTAAATATTAATATTTAATAGTACATATATTATACATACAGTTCTCAGTTCTATATCGGAACAGAGATTTAGATGTGATATTATCTACGTTAGAAAAAAAAAAGTTTTTTTTATTGTTCGTATATTGTTTATATTATTATGTTCATATCAAAAATAGCATGTAAAAAAAATATATTGTTTAATGAAAAATAAACCCTTAAAGGCATAGACAACATGAAAACAAAAGCATACATCATAAAACACTTGATGGAACTTACATAAAAACATTAATTGGTCTCAAAACTTAACTGCAGCGCCGTAGCAGTGATGAGAAAATTTCAATTTATGCAACCCGCACAACATTTTCATGCTAGTTTTTGCCTGTTTCTGACGTCATAAACAGAAATATTTACGCAAATTGCATACTTTACCGTTTTTTCACGCTCTCTTGTGGAGCCACTATTACAGTCTAGTAAAAATTATCACCAGTTTTGTAGATCACATTTTGAGTTAAGAACATGTTGTTTCATGTTTTCTATGCCTTTAAAAACAAAACTGAATTATGAATAACAAAAAACTGCAAAAGTAATAATAATAAACTTAATTCGAAGATTGATAAGGGTATTTTTCAGCTTTACTATATACCTATGAGCAACTGTCCTAACAGTAAGTCCAATATACTATGGTAAGTCCTAACAATAATATTGAAACAAGAAAAATTACTTTACTTTTATAATTTATAATACTAAAATTTTAAGGTATAGCAAAAGTTTAAAAGGTTTGCCATTAAACGGTCAATTCAATATACTATTACTATTGTTAACTTCATCAGCATGACACAAATAAACGAAAATAATAATAATTAATTTTCATAAACAACCTTTTATTTCTAATAATATTAAATCAAATTATATTTTTCTCTGTATAAAAACATTAAAACTTCGGAGTTCGTGCCGCAGTAAACTTTTTCCGATTTTATTTCTGAAAACATTAAAACATGTTTGATGCATTACGACAAAGTTCCTACCAAATTCCTAAGATATAAGTATTTTATAAGAATTTGCAATAAAATTACAACAGTAAGACCATTACGATGATATTACGAGACATTATAATAGTAACAAAGTAACAATATATTATTATATAGTTTATCATTTTTTTGTTATCATATTATTATTTTTTTTTGGAAGGGGGGACCAAGAAGATCATTAATAAATCAGATACAGTATTAAATTATTTGCTTCATCGATATTTTATCAATAAAATTCTTCGTCATAGCTCGAGAAAGTTATGCAGGGTTGAAGAGAGTATGCAGTAAAGGCAAGAAAGAGGGTGAGCACCCTTCCTACCATCAACCAACATATATATACCACGTGATAAAGAGAGAAAAAGAGAGCTTCAACTTTTAATTTACGAGAGCACTTAATACCATTTACGTGATCAGAATTGCGAGAGAACAAAAGTGATTTTTTTTAAAGATAAATTTTCTTTTTTCTCTGTCTCAGGCATAGAGCGAATTAACACGCTAATATATATATATATATATATATTATATATATATATATATATATATATATAATATATATATATATATATATATATATATATATATATATATATATATATATATATATATATATATATATATTATATATATATTTATATAACAGTATTAGTATACACAAAACTTCAATATTATGTTTATATAAAACTCTAGCCTGCATACACACGTTCAACAAAAGAGATGGAATAAGTTGTACTTATTGATTAAAAAGCAAAGAGAGAGAAAAAAAAAAAAAAAACCTTTCTTCTTTTTTAAAAATAAAAAAAAAAACTTTTTCTTTTAAACAATATAAGTAACAACTTTTGGATCACAATTTTTATCGTTTTATTATTTTCTATAGTTTTTTTTATCATCAAAAAAGTTCTTCTCTTCTCTGCTAAATCTCTCTCTCTCTCTCTCTCTCTCTCGCTTTCTTATTCTTATAATTTTTTTTCCTGATGTAATAAATAAAGTTTATTTAGCAAATAGAAATGTTACATCAAAGGATTTAATTAGTTAGCTCTTAATTTCCACCACGAAAGATCTTTACTTTTTTTCTTCTTTTCTTTGCTTTCCCTTGTTGCTTGTATTAGTTTCGTCTTTACGTCAGCTACATATTAGACTTATTAAAAGTTTTAGCTCTGACACCTGTCGCAAGGAAGCAAAAAAAAAATAAAAAAAAAAAAAAAAAAAAAGCTCGGCAGTTTTTTTTGGCAGGTCATATAAAAAAAAACATAACAAAACTTCATTTTATAGCTAGCTCAACTCTGTACATCGCTACAAATTAAAATAGTTGAAAAGTTGACATTTTTATTACTTTTATAATTTCCATCCTACATGTTAAAAATATATAAAAAAAAAAGGTGAGATTGCAGACTAAAAGCAAGACTGTTATATACACACTACGCGAATAAGAATTACTTTTTTATAATACTGATTTTCTATATAAATCAGATAACAAATACTTCGTTTTTGTTTAATTTTTATTACTACTCAACACAGGATTTTCTTAACTACTCTAATAGAGTATAACTATTTAGAAGGTGGCTGATCAAAAACAGAATGGTATACACAATTTTTTTTCTGAAGTAATGTCAAAAATATTGAACTATACATGATACACCGTTTATATAACAATCATATGCGAACCAAACCTTTCATTGCGAGTATAAATATTAAATTACAATTTTCATTTTTTTATTGATGTGGATATTTTGTACGAAAAAACGTGCGACGCAATTTTTTAATAAAAGCCACATGGATTTGAATAAATATTAATTGGTGTTTCAATAACATAACAGAACGTAGCATTGGATGTCTTTTTTTTATTTTTTATTTTTTGCACCTTGGTAAAAAATAAATCATAATAATAAAAAATCATAGTATAATAAAAATATTGTTTATATGATAATTTTCCAACTTACAGCGCAAAACAGTCGTATAATCTCTGATACACTTACTCCATAGAAATGTAAATAAGAGGTATACAGTACAATCTACATTAAATAATATATACAGTATATTGAGACTAATTAAAAATTTGTGACGGTAAACTTTCCTCGATAAGAACAAACATTAGCAATTTGCAGTGTATATACTGTATAATATACTGTACGTGATACTGATAAGACAATGAGGAACTCATTGCTCTTAAGTTGTGTGACAAAAGTGCATCGTGCGACGTGGTAATTTGATACGTAAAACGATATGGTTACATCAACTATGTAACTATAAAGTAAAGAGGAGCTAAAGTTTTGGGTTACTATCTCAACATCTTCTTCCTATATAGTCTTATAACATTTGCACATCTCTTTGTTTATAATCGTATAACTCTATCATATTATTTTGTCATTTTACTGATATTATAATATATATAGGGGTTAAAATTAGTTAAAGGGATAGAGGGATTGAAATTTTTACTCTGCTAGCTTTCTTGATGGTCTAAAACTGACGTTTTTTTTTTTTTATTTTTAATTTTTTAATTATTTAAAAATGTTACAGAAATTTTTAGAACTTCAAATTTCCAACAAAATAATGGATTTGAAGTTATATTTTAGCTTTCACTCTTTATATACGTCTCTCTCTCTCTCTCTCTCTCTCTCTCTCTCTCTCTTACTTTCTATATTATCAACGTTTATTTTGTAAGTTACAATGTTGTTGTTTGTTTTTTCTTGCCAGTTTGTAGTAAAAAATTAACACATGGCAATTTTTCTAACTATGTTTGGGTTAGATGTAAGGGTGGGACAGGTCGAGGCCCTCGATATTTCGGACAGACCCTTGTCAGGCCTTTACCTCGCACTTTCAGTTTTATGTGTTGAATAAAGATGACAATTTATACATTTTCTCCGTTACATTAACTACCGTGGCGTATATATTTAAGATTTGAATTACTTCTCACACCATTATTTTATGATATTTTGCAACATTATTTAATTTCCCAAGCGTAATTAAAAATAAGTTTATATTTTATTATTGTTTATAAATCAGAATATGTAATAAAAATCTCTGAAAAGTAAATAAAAGCTTCTTTTTTTTCTCTCTCTCTCTTTTTTTACAGCCACTATAACTATATCGTCTAAATATAATACTAAAAAGTCAACATAATATGTAATTTTTTTCCATGACATTTTATTTAGTTTTTTTTTCGTTCTACTTAACGTTTGCATTATAAAACAATTTTTGTTAAAAAAAAAAAAAAAAAAAAAAAAAGCAGAAAAAAAAATTGTAAGCCACCGCGGAAAAAATTTTGCAGTACGTGAAACAAATTATGTTTGTTTTAGTTCTGTTATCGTTTGGTTAAAAACAAATAGAGAAAAAAAAAAGAAGTTATATTAAATTGAGTCAACCCAGTATTATACATTATTATAATATTTAGTTTGTCGAGTACTCACGTCGTCAGAATAAATATGAAAATTTATTTGTAGCATATTATCTATAAATATTTTTATTTTGTGTATAGCTATTATTTATATAGGTAAACTTTCAATAAGTAAGGTTACAAATAATAATACTAAATAAAAAAGTTTCAATTACTGTACTGTAAACTTAAAACAAAACCAGATCTAATGAATTGTTTTTATCTGTGCAAAGTTTTAGATTATATTTTTTTATATAAACTGAAAATAATTGATGGCTTCATCATATCGTAATGTTCAATCAGAGATTTTATTTTTTCAAAGTTCAAATAGCAGTATCGTTGCATTGCATGTTCTAAAAAAAAAATTTAGGTTTAGTACTGCCGTATCATTCATTTAATGGACAATATATACGCATGCTGTGTTCCAGAATTTTTATATTCACATCACATAGTCTTGGCGCTAATTATTAATTAGTAAAAATTAGAACTGATTTTATTAAAAAAACAAAAACAAACAAGACCATTGACTCGCTTTCAGTCTGATTTTCATATAAACCACTTGTGATAAAAATTTCATATCTTATGGACACAGTTGGAAAGATGTTGTTGATTGATGTTGTATGGTTGATTTTTCTTGAAAACCACCCCTTTGCCAATAAAGGGCAAAAGTCTAAATCAGGATCTGCTCGTGCTAGAAAGCTGAAAATTTGCGTGAAAATGTTAGTCAACAATACATTCCAGTTAAAAAATTAATGTTGTAAATTTTACACCCCATTGCAATTTTTTTTTTCTGCTACGCTACAGGAGAGATGATTTTAGGCAAATCGCAGTCCGCAGTACACAAATTCAATAAGAAAAAAAAAAAAAAAAAAAAATCACTACTCCTCTATTAATTGCAACTTGTCAAAAATATTCACTGTAATTTGTTAATAGTAGTACTTAACGTACACAAGTGACATTTCAACTCTTTAGCACAATCGGATCGTAATTTAGGCTTTTTGCCATTTATTGTTAATGGGGTGGTTTTCAAGAAAACTCAACTATACAACATCAATCAACAACATCTCCCAACTGTGTCCATGAAATAAAAAAATTTTTATCACAAGCGGTTTTATATGAAAATCGGGCTGAAAGTCATTGGTCTTGATTATTATTATTTAATAAAATCGATTCCATTTTTTTTTTTTTTTTAATAATTAGAGCCATAAGACTATTAGCATAAAAATTCTGAAATACAGAATGAATATTGTCCATTGAATGACTGATACAGCAGTACTAAACTTAATTTGTTTTAGAACATGCAATGCAACAATATTGTTATTTAAACTTAAAAAAAAAAAAAAAAAAAAAAAAAAAAAAAAAAAAAAAGATTGAATATTACGAATTACGATATATGAAGTTATGAACCAATCGATATGTAAAAATAAGTATGTATGCAGTATAATGTCATTCAAGTTTCTCAGTCCCAACTGCAGTAGTTTTCTCAAAAACCGCTTTAAAGATGGTTCTATATAGAATATGAAATTAGTGGTCCCTCGCCATTTTCCAGTGCTAGTTTGAATGATTACACATCACCGCCGGTAATAACTTGTAATAAGCATTGGTTTAATTGGTAGTTTACCGTATAACATAAAAGACACGAACAATAGAGCAAGAATAAAATTAATGGGAATAACAACGTGATAATTTAAATATATTTAAATAATAAATATATATCATACTGTGTCTTCTACTGACAATTATTTTTAAATTCAGATACATCAAATTTTTTTTTTTTAATTTCTTGTTTAATTTTAATTGCAATTAAGTATCACAAAACTCTTACGTTCTTATTTTGCCAAAGCTGGACTGGGGTATAAAAATATTAAAATATGATCTTACCGACTGCGGCGCATCATCCCCCGATGTTGATGCCGAGTGCATTGGTGCTCGCAAGTCCTGCGACAGCCCAACATCCTCGTCATCTGGCTGATGTATCGCATGGTGTTGGTGCCTCTGATGTCTCGCCTCGAGCCGGCTTAACAAGATGAGGTGCAGCACCTGTAGCACCGCCACCGCGGCCACGAGGAGTAAAACCACTCGGCCCCATGTGGACGAGCTCTGCATCGCTCTGGTGCCGCCGCTCCACAACCCTTTTCTCTCACACCACACATCGAACTCGCATCTCCACGCGCGCCGTCGCACTCTGCAAAATAACACTTCAAATTTAAGCGCGCGCATCTCATAACTCCACCTATAGTAATTTTATTGAAACTCAGAAAAAAGACGACAAAAGAAAAAAGTAGATCAACAAAACTTTTGTTTACGTCGGTGAAAAATTGTCTGTGTAGCTTATATTTGATTAGTATAATGATTTTAAATGGATTTTAGTTAAATACTAAATAACAAAGCAAATATTGCACCTTTTACTAAGTGAATTAAGTTAAAGTGTAAAGTTATATCGATTGTAAAGAAGTCATGGCGAACCGTACAGTCAAAGATGCCAAATCTATCAGGGGAACTAACCCTCAACATTTAGTGGAGAAAATTATTAGATCGAGAATATATGACAGCAGATATTGGAAAGAAGAATGTTTTGCTCTCACAGGTACTAATACAAATGCTTAGTTTACAATTTCATTCGTGCTAAATGAGCATGTAATGTATCGTACTGTCGCAGTGCAGCCGACATTGATCTAAACGTTTTCAAACGATTGTCCGGGTTTTCATTGATAATTATTATTATTCTATTATATAATTGTTACTCTATAATTGTAGTTTCACAATGACATCCCTACCATCTATTTTATCATCACTGCTATTTATTTTTTGTAAGCAATAAGATTTACCGGCATAATACAATTAATACATATTTATGTATGATAGGGGTATATGCATAAACATTTTTTACATGTATCATTAACCTATATTATGTACTATCATGATTTTATATTTTTTTTTTCAGCGGAGTTGCTTGTCGACAAAGCCATTGAGTTGAGATTTGTTGGTGGTGTTTACGGAGGCAACATTCAGCCTACCCCCTTCCTGTGTCTCATTCTCAAAATGCTGCAGATTCAACCAGAGAAAGATATCATCATAGAATTCATTAAAAATGAAGAGTTTAAGTATGTTATTATTGTGTATAAACACAAATTTTCATTAACATAATAAACATATTAGTCATTTTACTATAATTTATTTTGAAGCAAGTTATTTCTTTTAATTTTGAATGTAATAATTACAATTTCAAATGAATATGAAAAAAAAAAATACATTCAATAGACCTAAATACATATTTAATGGAGATATAAACAGTACATTCATTGTGATACATTGGTAATAATTGAGGTCTAATATTAGTTTACAATTGTTCTCAGGTATGTCCGCGCACTGGGTGCATATTATATGAGGCTTACAGGATCATCAGTGGATTGTTACAAGTATTTGGAGCCCCTGCTGAACGACTATCGTAAACTAAGACTTCAGAACAGAGAAGGAAGTAAGTGTGTATCATATGTGTATATGATACAGCAAGATATTAAATTACATTTGTTTTACAGAGTTTGTGGTGGTAACCATGGATGAATTAATTGATCAGATATTAAGAGAGGAGCGACTGCTCGATGTTATTCTGCCCAGAATCCAGGTAAGAGTGAGTCTCAATATAGACAAAAGCAGTGCCAGATCACATGTAAAGTGTGCTAATTTTCTTTTAATGTTGACAGAAACGACATGTGCTGGAGGAAAACAATGAACTGGATGCACGGATCTGTGTACTTGATGAAGACCTGGAAGAAGGAGCAGAGTCATCAGAGGATGAGGAGGAATCCACGCCAGCACCTGCAAAGTCTCGACCAAGTGAGAACCCGGCTAGGAGCAATGAGAATGAAAGGAGACGCCGGTCACCCTCACCTGATAGACATCGCAGGGACCGCAATAGAGACTTGGACAGGTAAGCAATTTTAGATACAGAAATATCAAAGTGAAAAATAAGACTTTAATTACTGAACATCACTGAGATTTGTTTTCTAATGCATTGTAGGCATCGTCACGAGGAAAGAAGCAGAGATCGAGGAGAGAGGGCCAGCAGACGACACAGGAGCAGAAGTGCTGAGAGAAAGAAAAGGTCAAGGTCAAGATCCACTTCTCCTTCAGGTACGTTTCTTCTGACCCAAAAATCTAAGCACTCAAGCATTGTAACTGAAAATAACTTGATGTATCGTACAGGCCGACACCGAAGCCAGCGTGAGATGGACCATAGACGTACCACCAAAAGCAGTGGAGACACCAGGTCACATCACCGTGATCGCAGTGGTCGTGACAAAGGAGACAGAGACAAGAGGGAGCACAGAGATAAGCGAGATCGCAAGGATGCTTCTGCTGACCAAGACGTCGCCGAGGCCAATGCTTTACGTGCTCGTTTAGGCCTACCTCCTCTACGTTAACCTACCATTCAAGTGTCATTTGTTTTTTGCATAACTATACCTTTCAATGTAATGTACCATCTGATGTGTAATTAGTTTTTAAATAATAAAAACTTGTGTTTTCTTCATACCTTAATTGTTTTATTTCTGTTCAACACGCCGCTTTAGTTTTAAATCATTCACAGTGTAACAATAAAAAAGTATCAATCTTAATTGCTGAAAATAGAAAATGAAGTAATGACAATAAAATTTAAGAAAAAGGTAATATTACTAATTCAATGACACATTACTAACATCATACCACAATTTTGAATACTGTCTCTTATTTTTAGATGGCTATAGTTGCAATGTGTCAATAATTGGACTAAAATATGCTAGTTAACTAGTATAGTAAAAATATAATATAGTAACTATAACTTTACTTCCAAACTTCATAGAGGGAAAAAAAAACATAAACATATCATACCTATTTTATATAAAAAAAAAAAAATAAAAAAAAATGGAACGAGAAGTTTAAAATTTACTGCGATGTATTTTGTTACAATATATCGATCAAAATTAATAATGAAGAACGTTTGTTCAATTTTGTTTTCAAGTATAGAAAAATGAAAACAAATCATGTGTAGCTGTAGCATAAAACAACTATTTGTTATTTGTAATACAAATTCTCAAGGCATAAATCAATTTAGTCAGTTTTTCTTCCTATTTTACAAACTCAAATTAAATTTTATATAAAAGTCTAAAAGTGCCTTCTTTCTTGAATGTGACCACTAACTTTTTGAGCTACAGACGCCGTATTTACTGTCACTGTGTTAACTTAAGGAAGAATTGAAAATTCTGCTAAACTTTCAAAAATATAAAAAATAAAATTCGATATATATATTTTTTTTGTCTGCCATAAAATTGTTTATATTAAAAGAAAAGAAAAAAACCCTACTCAATCCTACCTTGTTATAGGAAAATTTATATAGCATCTATTTAATGGCAATGTTATACCTATAAAACACTGCAGAGTGGAAAGTGCAAAAAGTAATAAGAAAATTACAAAAGGCTATGCGTATAACATTCAGTACACGAAATGTGTTTTACTTTTTCCCAAAACATCACAAGTATCCCTTGGGAGTTGTGGTTTTTGAGTGACAGTACGGAACTATACCTGCCTACTCGCCCTGGGCCTGCCTGCCTGCCTGCCTGCCAGTCACTTCGCGGTCCTATGTGTGTATGCCCATGCCCAGCACTGCAATTGAATTATATAAAACTGTACGTCACGTAACCTTTGACATCTTTGCTCTCTCTCTCTCTCTCTCGAAAATATAACCAAGTGAACAACTTTTTTTATTATACAACAAGTCGATCTATTTACAAATGTCGCATTTCAGTATGTGTGTATATTATTATTATATATAAATACACATTCCATAGTTTATAAATACACACGTACACAACGTTATGAAATTTGCATATCATCATATTATGTATGAGTGATGTATAAACATAATTTAATCATATACTCGCAACGGTATTATATAGTATACAATTTTATATAATGGAATTATTTTAATATGTTACTGAATAATACAACACGTCAAAATGTGTAAAACGTTATTACGCATAGCATTTTGTATTTAATTAATTTTTGCGCATTATTTTTATATTATATATATATTATAAATGCATATCGTCCTATCCACCATCCAAAACAATTTTAATTAAAAAAATTCCGTTGGTTTTACGTTGAAGTCCTCTGGTATATAATCAAAATAAAAAGAATCAATAATTATTAATAACTCAGGAAGGACATTATATAATGCTGCTTTTTATTTTACGGTGGAATGAAGTTAAGAATTCTTAAGAAAAAAAAAATCGTTTTTATCTTATTCACAATGGAATGCAATAAAAATCAATAAGAGAGAGAAAAAGAGAAGAGTTTTTTTTTTCCTTTAGCTCGGAATTAAGAGAGTTCTCCCGAGGGGTTGAAGAGCTTGTTAATAAAAAGCGGTGATTGCTTAAGGCACAAAAACTTGCGATCTTGATGAGATTTCTCTCTCTCTCTCTCTCTCTCTCACGTCGGCCACACGGGGTTTATCAACCGCAAAGAAGAATAAAAATGATAGCCTCTGATAAGGACAATTGAGAAAAAGCGCTAATTCGAGCTCAGTGATCCTAGATATTTTTCACAAGACACACACTTCACTTCAAGTCATGCAAATTATTCTTTACTCTCTTATTTCCATACCATATTTTTCAAACGTAATTTAAATTTTAATTGCCAAGTCAAAGGTTGAGTAATTAATTTCAATGCGGACAGATGAAAATTTAATTTCAAGGCGTGTAAAATAATTCAATTTTCACAAACTTCCTTCAAATAAGCGGTTTTTAACGCTCTTTGTTTAAGATATGGAAATTATGTTTGCTATGAAAATTTATATTGTACAGTGTAATAACAGCGTATATGTGAAATATTTTTGAAAATTATTTTAATCAATATATCATCTCAGAATTTTAGGCACCAGAATTTAGCGAGTAAAATGTACGGTGTTATTTTTAATTTTATTTATAAATATTAATTTTTACAATATAATGTTTTTACTCAACTTGCAAGATTTATTTATAATTTTTTTTTCTATTCAATTACGAACTGCTACATTTTTGACGAAAAAAATATTTTTACTCATTACACCTCAAAATTATAATGCGAAATAGAAGGAGTAGAATTTATGCTAAAAACAAAAGTACGCGTTGCAATGGTGATCACTGATCAGTCATTGATGAGCAATTAGGTATATAGATCCTGATCCTATAAGATAATATATTTATTGTTTTTTCTATTTTAAAACTATTATGATTATTATTATTTAAATTGTTGGCAGCGTTGGAAATACAGTACTTTTGAATAATTTTTTAAGTTATACGACGAGATGCGAAAAATTCACCTGCCAATTTTTATTACACCGGTAGTTCTAATATCATATCATAAGTAAATATAGGATATTATTATGTATATCATATAAATATCAATTTTTAAAATTAGTTTACGAATTGTAAAGTTCTTTAAAAAAAATCATAATAATTAATAAAAATTAAACTCTATCAGAATATATACGTATACCGATCATATTTTTTTACCTTAGAAACTGATACAATAATAATTAATAATAAGCATATCATAAATATATATTAAAAATAAAAATAAAAAAATGAATAAGATAAACACACAATTTAAAAGCAAAACATTAAAAATTACGTGGCAAAATAAGTTAGCCTATTTACAAAAGTTGAGCTAGAATATTCATATAATACGAGTAAAAGAGTTCTTGTGTACCGTACAGTACGCCTATAGAACATTATAAGGATAAAGTTTACTTGAGTTGCCGCATGTTGTGTTATACAATTTTTGTTGTTCATTACTTAATTAAACAATAGCGTACCCAGTTTTAGATGCAAAGTAATGTGATTTTCGTTGTAATAAAAGAGTCGAGAGAGAAAAGGATGTACAAGCGACGATGTTTGTAATATTTAAGCAAGTGTTACTAACAATTGTACACACGCATGCTGTATAAATATGTTTTCTCTCTCGCAACTAACACAGCAAACTTCATCTTTTCAAGCATATCAAGCGTCTTTATTAATTTTAATGCCACTTAATTAATACTACACAATAAAAGCTGTTTATTACAACCCATTATTACTATTATTTTGTACAAGCATATTATACTGTATAGAGGGACAAGAGAAAGGATATTAATTGAAACCATATTTATACTGCTACGTGTGTTTTTTGTGTGTAATTTTTCGTAATACAAATTTTGTAAAATTCAAAGTAAATTCTATATATAGCAACCAGTAAAATTTATGGAATATTATTTCATATTTTTGTCACTTTATAAAACGTAAAACGTCAAAGCTAAATATTACAGTACGATTATCTTTTAATACCAGCTTTAATTTTTTAAAATGTATTTTATACAATATTAATAAAATAATGTCCGTATTTTTTTTTTTTTTTTTTTTTTTTTTTTTTTGCTCCAAACCACAAAAAAATGACGATCACTTATTGCTTTTTAAATAGAATTGCGCATTTTTTGGAGCAAGGAAACCGATAATACGTACATCATTACTATATAATATTACTATATTATATAGTTTATCAGGTGAAAATTACGAGTGTGCCTTCAAGTTCGATAATTAGGATTTTTGATTGACAATATATATACGTACTGGCAGTTTGCTAAATTGACATTCTTCCAAGTATTACAGATTCGGGTTTTATGTGATCAGGGAAGTAAATAAAAAAATAATAAAAAAAAGGAGCAAAATTCTAATATAATATGCAAAGTTTGCTGTCACACTCACTATTTTCAACTTAAAAGCCTCATCAAGCAAATTCTCATTATATTTTTATATAATACAGTAACGATCAAGGACGTTATAATATGTAAAAATAAAAATATTTTCATCAATATATTCAATATTATATATTGAAAAATGAAATGCTAATATATACTTTCATTTTGTATCAAAAATCTAATTTTAAAAAAAGAAATAAATATTTATATACTACGTAAATTCAATTTCTAAAAATTTAAATTTAACAATTTCACAGAGTTTGATAAAATATGCTAATCACAAGCTGAACGGATTTGAATTTTCTTTTTATACTCTGTGTTTTAATTTCCTGTTTTTTAAAATTTCTTTTGCTTTACAGAAGAGAATTTTGCGTAGTGTATGATAGTGGGAAAAAAAAAATCTTCCAGCACAATGCGCAAAATTCAAACTATAATGCAGGGGCTTTTTTCATTTCAGATAAAACACATTTTATTTTCTCCCCTTTATATAAAATGTACACCAAATGAATAATTATTTATAATGATATTATACTTACATGAATTATTTCTTATTGAGAAGTAAATCACGTTTCATTAAATGATAATGTATTTACTGTTTAAGTAGTTTCTAATTAAATTTGAGGTATGGTTATTTTCTACATGAGGGGGAAAAGCTGGAGAGACATTTCCGCCAATATATAATAATGTAATGATGAAGAATTGACGAGCTTTTATCTTTGACGAACGTTCTTCAGCACGTAAAATTTCCGATATAATTGATTTTGCTTGCTGCGAGTAAAGCTTCTATCACATTACTCTCTATGTTAATTTTGCTCTCAGCGAATTCCTCCGGCATCCCTAAAAAGTCTGCACTCCTCTCTCTCTCTCTCTCTCCCTTTTTGTCATCAGATTTTGTGTACACTTAATACTTAATTGCAACAAAATAGAGAACTTCAAACACGGAAAAAATAAATAAAATGAGATATAGATAGATAGATAGATAGATAGATAGATAGATAGATAGATAGATAGATAGATAGATAGATAGATAGATAGATAGATAGATAGATAGATAGATAGATAGATAGATAGATAGATAGATAGATAGATAGATAGATAGAGAAATACGATTCCAAAATTACAATTTCTGAACAATTATAATAATATATGGTGCAGAATATATTAATTAAGTTTAATGTGGCCGTTGATAAACAAAAAGTGTCTTCTGGTCTTTCAATATCAAAATGATGCGAGATTCACAAAACAAAAAGTCATGGATTCTAAAATTACCTATAAACTTAAGAAAAAACAAAAAAAGAATTACGTAATTTATGCTGCTTTGAATAAATCCTTTATTGTGGAGAACAAATGTTGATATTTCGGAATAACACACGTAATTACATATACATCTTAACTATTATGCTACATATAAATGTATAATCACTATATTATACAATAGCATAACTTATGATTTTATGCATAAATACTGCTAGCATAATTATCACGTATACTTATTTTTGTCCGTGTAGCTATAAAACGTTATTTTAATTACATTTATATTTTATTTGCATTGGCTCACTTGTAATTATTTGGGAGAGTATGAAGCTTGAGCAGAAGTTTTGCAAGAACACATATTTACATGCTATTCTTAATTTCTTATACACTAAAATCCAATCCAAATTTGTTGAAATAATATAATATTTTTTGCTAGCAAATTTAGCAGGGGAAATTTAAATTATCAGATTATTTTTTATTGTGCCTTGAAAAAAAAAAAAAAAAAAAAAAAAACTAATATACGAAAATTGCATGATCATTATAGTTATATTTTTTTAATATATATACAGTATATATATATATATATATATATTATACACACACACACACACAACTACTGTTCTCACAATCCAGAACCATTATAAAAAATTAAGGCAAAGAAAAAGAGTTCACAAATTTGCAAAATTTTAGTTAATTACTTATTAAAAGACACCCAGAAAAAGTCTAATATTGACAGCTGTCTCTGGGCGTGGCTTCAATTTAAATTAAAAAAAAATTTCATCGCTGAACTTCTCATCACAAATTCTTTTTTTTTTTTTTTTTTTTTTTTTATAAATTTTTTTTTTTACACTGTGCTTACGTAAATAGACAACACGCTAACAAAAAAACATTGGCATATCACTCGACACAACCACACCCCTATTATATATTTAGAGCAGTTTTGCATTTCGATTAATTCAAGTTTAAAACAATGTAAAATTTTTGACATCAACGTGAATGAAACACTTTGTGTGAATTTATATATACAAAAACTGAATAAACATAATTTATAAATTTTTACAATTTTCGCCCTATACTGGCTATACTGTATACGAATGATGCGCACTATGTTTATTTATTTATGGAATTGTTATATACCCCTGGTGATATCATTTAATCACGCATGTGAAGTAAATTATAGATTAGCACTGGTGCCAATAATAATTACTTTTACCTGTATAATGCACAATAAACAATACGTTCATGATTGTGTGTGTGTGTGTATGTGTATATATATATATATATATATATATATATATATATATATATATATATATATATATATATATATATATATATATATATATATATATATATATATATATATATATATATAAATATAGCTTTCATATATCAATTAAAAATTTATGCTATAATTAATTTATTATATTATAAAAAAATATTGATTTAAAATACAAAATTAATCAAGTTTGTTATGCGGTGATTAGTTATTTTTTGTTCATTAATTAATAATTTTTTGACTGTAGTTAATATATTTTATTGACTATATCATTCATTCGTGTAATTGGAAATATTTATAAATGAATTTAATTATTTAATAAATTTCCACATCTTTGGTTCTTTTTATATTTCTAAAAAATATAAGCCTCATTTTATAGTATGTATAATATGAAAAATATTAAAATTTTGTTAATACTGTTAACATATTCTACATTATTATTATTATTAAAATAAAAATCGATGTACATACGTACATATTATATTGTAATGTATATAAAAGCTGGTCTCTCGTTTTCGAGTTTGAAAGCTCCCAAAGCGACCATGCATATCTCCTATTTTATTATTTATATAATAAAATACATAAGCTCTGCGCGTTCCAATCTCACCCTCTATTTTGTAATATTATTATGGATCATCACGCTTCTCTATATTTTTACATCGTGTATTATGAATTAGCAGTAGAAAATAAATATATTTTTTTGTAGAGTGTGTTTCGTATAGGTTGTAAAATATACACTATAGGAACTGTCTACATTTAATTCAAGAATTTTGAAAATTTTAATGCAAAATTGTTTTTAACAGTAAAATATATAGGGATTAACTTTATATATTGACAGTAATATTTGCAAGGGTAGCAGGGAAAAAAAAAACGTTTATTTTTTTTCTCTAGCTTTGACGTCATTGCTTTTTTAGAGCTCAAACTGCTTTTAATTACTATATTATTATACTACCTTTTTCTTTCTACACTATACAGAATTATGATTTCTAATTGCAATTTGTAAGCTCGTGCTATCAGTTTTACACGAGCTGTTTACGGCGCGATCTCTTAATTAGCCACTAAGCCGCTAGAGGTCACTACCGCACACTCGGCTGTGTCAGATCGCCTGCTAGAGCAACAAAGTCACTGCTCTCGCGATTCTTAGATGTTTTCCTCATAAGGAAAAGCTTGTTTTGTTTGTATAAGTTAAAAAGTGGTATCAACAGATTTCATCAAGTTTATAGATCAAGTGCATTTCATCAAGTTAATTATGTCGTAAGTAATAATGCATTTTATATTGTTTCAATATTAATCAACAAGTGTTTTGTATTGTTGATGGTTTGTTTTCCCCACCATGGTTACGAGTTTGCACGAGCGAGGCGGCTCGGGATTCATTCGGCCTCGGGACGCGAGATAGAGCAGACACGCGTAAGTTTTCCGTGTATTAATGAGATTTATATTTTGATTAATTTTTACCAGAAGTTAATTGATTTATAAACCTCATTATATGTAATTGATTCTTCCTTAAGGGTTTTATTATAATATGAATGTAGCGGACGCCGTCCGACTAGGTCATGTTATAATATTGCTCGCAATAGCCTGTATGAGTTTGTTCTGCCGTTCTCGTAGCGGACGCCGTTCGGTTGGAAATGGTAGAACAAAACTGGCTAAAGAAAGTAAAAATCAATTGCCGTGCGTAAAGTATATTTGTTAGTAATTAGACAAATATTAATTTGGATTTAACATAATCCTTATTGGGTTATTCGTATTTTCTTAAATATAACATAGCAGAAGTTATTCTAAATTCATAGTTTTATATTATTCAACTCAATCTCGTGCATACTCCATTTTGTTTCATTGTGTAAAAGACCTTGTAAAATAAAAGGCATTTTTTTTCTGTTTCTACTACGAATAAAATATTATAAACTTCAGATTTAATTAATATATTCTTATTTAATCAATCTATCTTATAAATCCTCTCCTACAGCCAACGTGTAGCAGCCAGTAACCCGAACTATTTCCCTAGACAACTAAATACCAGGCATTTTTATATACTAAGCTAAGCTATATCATATAATTTATATTATCAATTATAAAAGTAAATAAGCCTGCTACATAAATGGGAGTCCTGTCCTACTTTTCATCATTTTTATAAAATATTTATTTATAATAATAAAGGCTGAATAAAGGAGAAGGTGGATTGGATAGTGTTGATAAAATAAGATTTTTCCAATCGCGTTCGCATTTCGTTCGTTTTAGTCTAGTTTACATCACACATAAAAAAAAAAAAAAAAAAAAAAATCCTCACCCACCCACCCACCCCCTCTCTTCACTTTGTTTACTGCAAGGTCACACGGCTCGCTCGACGCTACGATTGCGGCAACAAGACAAGCGGACGACAACCAAGCAAGAACGAAGCACGAAGAGAGATAGTCAGCTGCAGCAAAAGAAAAAACGAAGTTTTCTTTGGTTATATAAAAATAATATATTTTTTTTTCTCTTTGCATAAAATTTAAACACATTTTAAAAACACTTTGCTTTTACCATAAATAAATTTCTATTCCACGTGTTGTACTAATACAATAATATTTTTGAGATATAATAATTATAATTAATTATAAATAAAATTTTGAGTTCTGAATAATAATTAAAGAACAATTTACGTAATATTACGTTATTCTTGATACGTAATATAATTTAAATTAAATTAAGATACTACTGCTATAAGTTTATTGAAAATTCTTGTTGTTGTGAATAAAATTGAGATTATTACATTTTAATTTAAAGGCTTGCTTTAACTAAATTTTGCTTTAAGGAGAGGTCACAATTTTAATCTATTGTTTTATTTTTAAGCGATAGAAGACAAAATGGATGAAGAACATCTACAGCAAATTTTAGAAGAAGTGGCTGCCATTTCTATGGATAATGGTACACAACATCAAGATCAGCAAGCAACAAACAACGACGCGAGCATCGTTAGCCAAGGCCTGGCTGATGAACAAAACGCAACTGTTGTTTGTGGCTCAAACCCCTTCACGCCCACTACCGAGTCTACGGGCACCGATTCACCGGGAGTTGCTGTGACACTCTCGCGGTATCTTGGACGGCGTGTGTACGCTGCCGGCGACGGATGCTATCGTCTTCAGTTGGATTCATCCTCGCCGGACCCAAACTTTGGAGTTCCAGTTTATTATTATTTCAATAATAATAACATACCACAACAATTCAGATCTCCTCAAGAATTGAGCGGTTCACCTATTCACATCCAGCAGCCATTGTATCCTGACGTCATAGTGAACCAGCCTAACATTGAGGGAGTAATTACTACTCCATTCAACATGAATAATCAGAGTGATTATATGTTGAACGTGCCAATTTCTACGGCTGCTATTCAAGAAATTAGGCCTACGACTAGTGTAACGGAAGTACCTAGTCCACGGGTAACTACATTTGTTACTCAAAGTATGACACCAGTAGCTACTATTGCTACATTATCGTTACCTACACTACCTAGGAGTGTAGATAATAATAGAGTTACACCTTATTGGAATACGCCAGTAGTATTACCGCGGGTTACCACCTCTACAGTGTACTCTTATCCTCATATACCACTTATTAGTGCCGCACCATTACCACGAGAACAAGCACGTCCTTATTACTCGGAAAGTAACATGTATGGGAATCAGTCAAGAGTACCATTTACAAAGTCAAACTATGTAAATGAGCTGTTTAACAGCCAGTCTACAGCGTCTCACCCTACGCGTAGTATTAATTTTAATACTAGATATACTACAACAAGTAGTGCAACCTGTAATTACCCACAAGTGAGTACAACAGCGACCTCTGCATCAATTTACTCACAGAGTAACAATCCTAACGCAGTGAGCACTACCTCTTCTACATCAGCACCAATGTCATCATCATCATCAGGCACCACGTCTAAAGCTCGTCAATGCCAACCAGTCTCGCCTATGGTAAATGATAATTCGTACGAACGTGTTCGAGATTTTAGCTTGCAATTACCGAGACAGTATATTGGAAGTGCTCGGGCACCGCACTACCACGTCCCAACGTTTGGATTTGGCCCAGACACTCCGTCCTGGTCCAACGTCTCACAGGTACCGACCCCGGCGGATATGTACGTATCGTCGGCTTCGTCCACGTCAACCACGTACATGCAGCCACCGGAGAACCCCAACAAGACGGACGAACTATTTTCTGCATTATATAATTATGATAACATAATTAATCAAGTACCTATGAATCAAAACGTTACTGTCAATCATTTAACGACAGCTGCAGAACAGGATAGTCCAGAACCAGTCATATTGACCGAAATACCTAATATTTCGCCACCTCGGCCAGCTCGTCCCAACATAGTGGATGAAATCATAAGACATGACGTGGGTCTCCGAGTTCACGATGCTCGCCTTAGGCAACGATGCGGAGATTTAGAACGCACCACTGCAAGATTAGAAGAGACTGAATCTCAAGCAACTAATAATATACAACAACAAGAACATTTGATTGAAGAGCAGGAAAGACTACAACAACATCAGACTACACTATTGGACCGTCTTCACGATGAAAACTTCGAGCACGGCACAATAGTAGAAGAGATGCAGCACATGCTTGGAGGCATATCGTTGGAAGACCATAGAAATATAGCGCAATATCAAGAATTAATTAATAAACAACAACAGAATTTTATGGCACATCAAGAAGAAATCGACCGACAACAACGTGGTTTGTTTGAAGCACAGCGCAATAATTTCGCCGCACTTCATGCAGAGCAAAGTAATTTGCAACAACAACTTCTTCAACAACAACACGCCGCACAACAACAACAACAACAACAGCAACAACAAGTGTTACAAGAACAACAAGAATTATTACATAGACAGTTACAAGAACAACAACAAGCCACACATCAACAACAACAACAAAACCAAGCTTTCCTTCTCCACCAACATCATTTATTACAACAAAGAGGAAATCAAGCTGGCGCACCAAATCAAGCTTGGCTTCCGAAAAACGTTAAACCTCCGTTATTTAACGGCATCTTTGATGATACAAGCCCTTTTGAGTTTATCCAACAATTAGAGTTATATACTAGGACGTATAACGTTCCTGAAGCATCTTTGCTTACTCAAGTGCTGCCAACTTTGTTTGCTGGCGAAGCAAAATTATGGTTTGACACGAGAACTAGAAGAAAACAATTCAATTCTTATGCAGAGTTCAAAAATGAATTTGTCAAGTTCTATATTTCTCCAGCTTACATCATACAGTTAGAAGATCAGTTTTCACGCCGCTCTCAACATGTGGATGAACCTCTCACTCATTACTCTTATGTAATTCAATCTTTTTATGCTATACTGAATCCCAATGCCAGTGAACAGGAAATTATTAACAGAATTATAAATAAAATTTGTCCTAAATACAGTAAATATTTCTGTAATAAACAATTCTTAGACTTAAGTGAGTTTGAAACTTATGCATTGGCTATTCAGAACACCATAATCAGAGAGAAGCTATACGTTCCACCTCCTCCAGTTAGTGAAGCCATCGAACCGAGTCTGGCATGGCACTCAAGGCACGATAGTGACAGTGAGGAGAGACATCGTCCTACTGTGTACACTACTAAGTACTTCACGAGTAATAACTTCAACCCACGTCGCCACGATTCTCGTCGTTTCTCCAAACGTCGCGGTGATTACTATGATAAGAAGGACTATCGTAGTAGCTCAGGTGAGAAATCTCCGAACCGTGATAATTATAAGAGAAGAGAATATGAAGATCAGAGAAGACAGAGATACTACTCACCGAATAGACGGTCGGAAGATGAGGCACCACGTCAAGGGGGAGCTGATAAAAGAGAAGAACGAGACACACGCCAAGAAAAAAGAAAAGGTGATAATGATAGAGACAAGAGAGACAGCAGCACTGATCGTGATGACAGAAGCAAATCAGACCACAGAAGACGTTATGATGATAGAAAGAAGAAAGAATGGAGAAGAAATTCAGATCGAGGTGCAAGCAGAGATGATTCTCCGAGAAGAGTTCACTTCGAAGAGAAGTCACGTAGCCCATCACACTCACCATCTCCACAGCCGTCAAAAAACTAGAGGGTCTCCTCACTATCGGCAATGGAGGTAGTGGGGGTAAGTCACAATCAAGTTTAATAAATAATAGTAATATTACCAGTATATCTCTAGAGAATAACGCACGTTCTTTAAATAGAATTCATCAAAAAAATAAAAAAGTTAAAGAACAGCTTGATACAGAAAATAAAAATTTCATTAACAGTATATACAGACATAAGAACAATAAGAATAAGAAAAGCAATAGAAAGAAGTTAAAAATTCAAGAAATTAAAGAACAAATCATAGATCAATACAAATCTAATTTATACTCATCATTGTTTCAGGCTGGGGCAATAATCACCAAAGAAGACATTGATATATTGATTAAAAATAACAAAGAAGAACTACCCCAATTCGTCTATGATTGTTTTCCAAGAAAGAAGAACAGAAGTAAAAGAAGAAAGAACGGCGACACTCGTCGCAAACACATAGACAAGAAAAATGCAGATATTCTTAATCAATTAACTGAAGCCATTAGTACGATAGAACCCATTCTAAAATGCAACATTTTCAACAATGACTTTTATGCATTATGCGACACTGGTGCATCTAACTGCTACATTAACAGTGAAGTGGCGGAACACATCAAGAAGAATAACGGCCAAGTTCACTTCCATGAACGAGATGTACAGTTAGCACAAGGCAGCACCAAAGTTTTAGGCATTGCAAGTTGTAATATTAAGTGGGCCACTGGCAGTCATCTCCAATATTTTTACATTGTCCCAGAACTGAATAAGAGCGTAATACTTGGCAGAGATTTCCTCAAACGTATGAACATTAACATAGATACTTGCTCCAACTCATACTTCTACAATAAAAACGTACATCAACTTTTTCCTTTCGACGAGATACCCGCAACTGATAATATTAATATTAATATCGCAGAATCAGAAGAGTTCGACATTGAAGATTGGGTTATGTTAGTTTCATCTCAAGCTAAATGCAATCTTCAAGAGAGAGAAGAACTGAGGAAGATACTGCGAGAATTCTGTGATAAGGGACTGTTTTCAAAACGTCCGGGCAAAGTTGATCTAGTCGAACATGAAATAAAATTGAAGCCAAATGTTAAACCTCATAAAGCAAAATTACGTCCTCACAATGCAACACGTCGGGAGATCATCGATTATTGGTTAGACAGATTATTAATGGATGACATCATAGAAGAGTGCGATTCAGAATGGGGGTGTAACTTAGTCGTAGTGGCCAAACCCGGCTATACCAACGATAGCCGTAATCCCAAGAATTACAGACTTTGCATCGATGCGAGAGAAATCAACGTAAGAAGTCGTATTTTTAGTCACAGTCTTCCAAGAATTGATTTTATACTCGCCCAGATCGCAAAAGCAAAGGTAGTATCAACAATTGATTTATCCAGTGGTTACAATCAACTCAAGATGGCAGAGAACAGCAAAAAGTATACTGCATTTGTCACTCACAGAGGCACATTCAGATTTAAAAGATTACCGTTTGGTTTAGTAAACGCAAGCTTCTTCTTTCAAAAAACGATAGAACGTATACTCGGAGATGTTCTATATAAATTTGCAATGAATTATCTTGATGACGTAATAATTTACTCAAACTCAATGAGTGAACACTATGACCATTTAAGAATTGTGTTTAACAAGTTACACAATGCTGGTTTCACAGTAAATTATGATAAAGTTCAATTTTGTTGTGAGAGTGTACAAATTCTAGGACACATTTTCAAAGAGGGCAAAATATCACCCCACCCTAACAAGGTACGTGCTATAAAGCAGTATAGAGCTCCAAAGAATAGAAAAGATGTTATGCGATTCCTAGGCATGCTTAACTTCTATCGCAGTTATATTGCTGGCTTCAGTTTAATCGCCAAACCACTCACCAACTTGTTACGCAAGAAAACAAGATGGAAGTGGGGTCAGGACCAAGCTCGAGCATTCCAGGCTCTTAAGGATCTAATCACTTCTGACACAGTAATGACCTTACCTGATTTATCTCAACCTTTTGTGTTACAGTGTGACGCAAGCAGACAAGGTTTAGGTTGCGTCGTTCAACAAATGGGTGATAAAGGTCTACAACCAGTTGCTTTTGCATCAAGATCTCTAAATAAAGCAGAAGAAAAATACTCGATTACAGAGCTTGAACTGTTAGCTATCTTATGGGCAACAAAGAAGTTCCGCCACTACATTGAATTTAGTAATACGTTAATTGAGACGGACCATAGCGCAATAAAGTCAATATTCGCTCTAGAAGAACCGTGCGGCCGTCTCAAACGATGGATTCTCAGGTTGCAGGGACTCAATATCACGATTGTTCATCGCAGTGGCAGCCAGATGCACGTGAGTGACGCGTTGTCAAGGGCTCCCACTCCATTAGAAGATGACGAGAGACCACGAGATACATACGTTGACTCAGTCTTACCGCTTGAAGCCGAAGATTGTCAAGAAAAAGTTAAGTTTGCGTCGTCATCAAGCAGTCTACAACAATCGTATAACGAAACATTCAGAGATAATAGTATAAATAATAAGTTTGAAACGGAAAATAGTAAAATTTCAAGTCAAAGTAATTCACTCAATTTAAATCAAGTTTTCTTAACTCCTAAAAATTTGCCTTTAAAAATTGAAGATTGGTTAACTGAACAAAATAAAGATGTCAAACTTTGCAATATTAAAAATAAATTAAAGAATAAAGATAAGAACTGCAGTAAATCGTTCATGTTAGATAGTAATGATGTCTTATATAAACTAGAAAATCTAAATAAACTAATTGTTGTTCCTTCACATTTATATAATGAAGTCATATTAATAAATCATGATAGTTTATTAGGGGGCCACTTAGGCTATGCTAAAACAGTTAATAAAATCAAGCATCAATTTTACTTCAAGAAGATGAAAGATTTGGTAAGAAAATATGTTAAATCGTGTCACACCTGTCAAACGACGAAGAGCTCTAACGTAGCACCTTACGGCTATCTCAGTAGTCAGTATACTACAATACCTGGCAAAAACATAAGTTGCGACCTCATCGGTCCGATGCCTAAAACAGCTAGACTTAATGAGTACGCTCTGGTTATCGTCGATGATTTTACTCGGTTTCCTATGATCTACCCGTTAAGAAACCCAACAGCCAAAGTTATAGCCACTCGTCTGATTGAATACTGTTGTTTATTTGGTTTTCCAGAAGCTTGCAGATCAGATCGAGGCCCTCAATTTATGAGTGAAGTTTGGACTACATTATGTTCTGAGTTAGGAATAAGAAATGCATACACAGTACCGTATAGACCGTGTGGTAACGTCACAGAGATTTGTAACAAATTCATCAAACAAATCATCAAGTCATATAGTAACACCCATAAGCAATGGGACAGAAACTTAAATGCCGTTGCTTTTGCAATTAGAACTGCTACAAACTCATCCACTGGGTATTCTCCTGCAGCACTCACATATGGGCATGAATTGAGATCGCCATTTGAAGCCATTAAACCGCAGAATAAGAACGCCAAAGATGACATCAATGAATATGTTAAGGACATGGTGGTAAGAGTTAAAAATACTTATGCTCACGCCCAGTATAAATGCGAGCAAGCACGGATTAAACACTCGAAGCAATATAATAAAAATCGTCAACCGAATCCGTTTAAACTAGGCGATTTAGTATTACGTAACACCAATGTGCTGAGTTCAGCCGTTAAAGGCATCGCAGGCTCTCTGGTTAAGAGCTATGAGGGACCGTACAAGATTGTAAAGCAAGTTCACACAAACTCGTATCAACTAGAGACCATTGAAGGAAAACCTGCAGGGAAGAGAAACGCAGACCAATTGAAACCCTATTTCCCTCCTACACCTTTCCAACAAAGCCAAACTCCATTATCATATTCATCTAATCATAATAATAATCATGATCAAAACGAAAACATCAAAACTCATACTTATAATTTACGTGCTCGTAATTAAAGCACAATTCAAAATTTTTTTCTCTCTTTTAATCAAAAAAGGTAATTAATTATTATTTAAATAGTGGTTATTGCAATAAAAAACATAAAAGTTCACTATAATAACAATATTTCTGCTAAGTTTCAGTAAAAGTTTATTTTTTTTCCTCTCTCTTTATAGTAAACTCATAAAAAAAATACGCCTCCGTAGCCGAATCCAACATATATAAGTATACTATAACAAAATATAAGTATATTTTGAAATAGTATATAATAATAATAATAATAATAATAATAACAATAATAATATATACATGTACCCTTTCCTAAACAAACCATCAAAGGGTAAATCATTTAAATCGATAAAAAATGTATAGCTAATATGTTAAACTAAAGAAGCACTTTTTACTAAATAATTTAAAATTGTTGGCTATGTATGGTCATTTTAAACTTATACATTTTTATATGTTCATGGGGATTATTTAATAATATAAAAGTTGGCACTATATTATAGTTTTAACATAACATTATGTGTTTATGTCAATGCTTTTTACAGGAAAATTGATGTCTCATACAAGTCCTTATGGACCCAGTATGCCAACATGGTGGCCGAGATGCAGTTCTTGAACCGATGCACCCTTCATGGCGTCGCCCAGCAAGATATCAACCCTCTTACAGCGGAACGCTATAAGAGATATTTCAACCAGTCATTCATGTCATCGGTTATGCTCACCAAAACTATTTGTGACAGGCTGGCACTCTTACACTCCATTGGTGAAGACTACAGTAACACAACAAGAAGGCGAGACTAACAGTGTCAAGCCGATGGTCACATCACCAACTTGTACACCAAAACCAAAAGTAGCTCCAAAAGACGTCTTGGGTACGCAACAGACTGACGTGAACCCTGCTAGTACAATCAACGTCAAAACCACATCACCTCTGGAACCTGTAGCTACCATTGCTCCAATATCAACAGTCATTTCTACATCTAAACCTACAGCAGTACAAACTCAGCCTGAGTGTGTTACTCCCAAGAGACAGAAGTTCCTTAAGGAAGAGTACAAAGAGCTTCTCGAAAATCTCAAATCAGAAGCCATGCAGACAGGTGTAGAGCCTATCTTACCATCTTTCAGTTCTTTCAGGAAACGTAAGAATAAAGTAAGGTTTGACAATCGCAGGATGAGGAATACAAACCAACTAACATATGTATTCAATGAGAAGTACAACCTGGACAACACCACAAGTGATAACAGTGAAGAGTATAATCCTGCTAAACCACAGATGCTGTGAACGTTTTTCACATTTCACACCTAATTGTATTAATTATATGTTTAATGTATCATTTTTTTAAGTGCTTAGTGTCTAATGTAAACTAACATTTAGATACAAGTAATAAAACATGTTTGCTCAAGTCCATTAATATTAAAAAATAGTCATCTAATGTACAAAAATCAAAACTAGTATTCTTTTTACACTCATGTTTTAATTTTTATAATATAGTTGCCATTCTAAGAGGGGGGCATGTGTAAGCTCGTGCTATCAGTTTTACACGAGCTGTTTACGGCGCGATCTCTTAATTAGCCACTAAGCCGCTAGAGGTCACTACCGCACACTCGGCTGTGTCAGATCGCCTGCTAGAGCAACAAAGTCACTGCTCTCGCGATTCTTAGATGTTTTCCTCATAAGGAAAAGCTTGTTTTGTTTGTATAAGTTAAAAAGTGGTATCAACAGATTTCATCAAGTTTATAGATCAAGTGCATTTCATCAAGTTAATTATGTCGTAAGTAATAATGCATTTTATATTGTTTCAATATTAATCAACAAGTGTTTTGTATTGTTGATGGTTTGTTTTCCCCACCATGGTTACGAGTTTGCACGAGCGAGGCGGCTCGGGATTCATTCGGCCTCGGGACGCGAGATAGAGCAGACACGCGTAAGTTTTCCGTGTATTAATGAGATTTATATTTTGATTAATTTTTACCAGAAGTTAATTGATTTATAAACCTCATTATATGTAATTGATTCTTCCTTAAGGGTTTTATTATAATATGAATGTAGCGGACGCCGTCCGACTAGGTCATGTTATAATATTGCTCGCAATAGCCTGTATGAGTTTGTTCTGCCGTTCTCGTAGCGGACGCCGTTCGGTTGGAAATGGTAGAACAAAACTGGCTAAAGAAAGTAAAAATCAATTGCCGTGCGTAAAGTATATTTGTTAGTAATTAGACAAATATTAATTTGGATTTAACATAATCCTTATTGGGTTATTCGTATTTTCTTAAATATAACATAGCAGAAGTTATTCTAAATTCATAGTTTTATATTATTCAACTCAATCTCGTGCATACTCCATTTTGTTTCATTGTGTAAAAGACCTTGTAAAATAAAAGGCATTTTTTTTCTGTTTCTACTACGAATAAAATATTATAAACTTCAGATTTAATTAATATATTCTTATTTAATCAATCTATCTTATAAATCCTCTCCTACAGCCAACGTGTAGCAGCCAGTAACCCGAACTATTTCCCTAGACAACTAAATACCAGGCATTTTTATATACTAAGCTAAGCTATATCATATAATTTATATTATCAATTATAAAAGTAAATAAGCCTGCTACAAATTTGAACATCAGTCCAAATTATGAAGACTTCATAACCTACTTCTAATTTTGTTTTTTAAAACCTATATGGTGTAATTAATTTGTTCTTAAGATCTGTCAAAAAATATACAATATACCATCCATCATTTAAAAACAATTAAGAAATCTAAAATAAAACTTAAAAAAACAAAACATAATTAATAAATGACAACAAAAATAGCAGCAGCCATATAGTAAACACCGCAACTGCATTTCCTGCCCACGTCACAACGAAAAGATATTATAATATAATATAATAATGCACACGGCACGGGGGTTCACTTGATTACTTTTATTTGCATGTGTCGTGTTGAGACTTGATCGTGATATTTTCACAGCGTGCGGTGCAGTGCTCATTCGTCGAGGGTTCGCGTGAGCTAAACACATCTATCATATCTCGCGCTACCGGAGCAAAAATCTGCATAAATATATATAATATAATTACATACACTATGCTGTAGTGGCCAACCCGTAAATTGTAATTAATGACAGAATAATTCACATTTTAATATCAAGAAGGGAGAATAGGGAGATGAATGCTTAAGTACAATAAATTTATCATAAGTAGGTGTGGTGTTTTCGAACGTTCTCTTTTCAACATTGGGAATACAAAATAATATGTGATTACTTTTATAAAGGTAGAATTATATACGTATCTACATATAGATAATACATATTAATAATTAAAATAAAGTCTAATTTTTTAAAAATTTTACTTCAAGTATGTAAATTGGAATATTTAGAGTTTCTGATTAAAATGATTAATTAAGGAAGCAAACAATAGAGTATTTGATTATCTATTTAGAAATTAATAAATTAAAAACAATAAGTACGAACTGTCAAGTGGACTGATAAAAATGGCGATCAAATGAAATGCTGATATTTTTTAAAATTACATTTACATTACCAAAAATTCTTTATTTTTGCATTTTTTGTATTGGCTTCAAAAATAAAATTTTAATAGGGGGTTGTGCCTTTTTTTTTTCTTTTTTTTTTTATTATTATTATTTTTTTTGTTTAGCTAGCAAATACTTGTTATTCAATAAATTTCATTGGATGAAATTTGTTTATTAGTTTTAAATGTATTAACCACCAACACTATTGAACCGGCTTTAAAATTAAATTTGAAAGGGGAAAAAAAAAAAAAAAGTTAACGTAATATTTATCTTGTAATAAGGCTATTAATTAATTGTTGCAAGCCTGCCACATAATTTAACAATATATTGTACAAAATATTACTTTTTAGGGGGTTTTGAAAACACTTTTTTTTTTAAATATTCCTCATAATTAAAACCTCATGAAATTATGAAATTGGAGCACACATTATACATTTTTTTTTTTATTTTATAGTATAATAAGTGCGGTGTTGGGATAACTTAGGGTAACTTTTAGTTATATGCGAAGCAATATTTGCATTACACGCAATAAATTTTATTGCATGAAAATTTAATAGTTATAAATGAAGATTGCCAAATATGCGCAATCAACTTTATATTACATGAGAACGTGTAACGTGTGAACATGGCTTTATAGAATAACTTGAAGATAGTAAAACGTATGAAGATGAAACATAGTTTCTTGCTAATACTGCGATGTATTTATATTGTATAAATAACAAATAGCACGAGATGTTCACTGATGAGCGCATTATTATACCCGTAACCCGCACCTATGTCGCCTGCCCCTGACATTTATACAACTCTTCGTGCTCCACTGATATGTTAATTGCGGAAAAATTGGCTAAAATTTAGATGAACGAAAAAACTCTTATTTTACGCATAATACAAATAAAGTATCCTTATTTAATTGCTTCTTTCAATTAACCATGGGTAAAAAAAAAAAAATAATAATAATAATAATAAAAAGAGCAACTATTATATTTTAAATAGTTATGTATATTTTGTAGTTAAAATATATTATGTGTATTGAAAAAATAAATAATAATAAAAATAAAATATAATAGCATTAAAAATTCTTATTTAAAATCGACATATGTAATAATTATAAAGTGCCGGGTATAAAACTAAATTAAATAATAAAATTTATAATGGTATATTGCAGTTATCTTTATGGCATCCAATAAAGTATAAATAAATGAGCATAATAGCTATCTCATTAATTTTTCTTTCTAAAATTCACTGAAAGATATGTGCCGTAGAAATCAATGAAAAAATATATGTATGATGTTCGAACATGATCATGTGCATCTTTGCACAATGATTATGTTTTATGTTTTAAACTTCAATTTTTGTATTTTTAGCAGTTTCTTTTTGCCTCAAAATGACAGGATAAAAAGCAATTTTCTACTAGTCTTCAAAACTTCCACCTGACAATAAATCACACATAAGGTATTTCTATAGATAGGTAATCCAAAGAGAATATCGTTATTCAATTTTCTGTTGCCTTTAATTTTATTTTATCCTGGAAGTTATATTTTGTTGCCCATTTGATCAATGTAATTTTGACCCGCAATACACGTCTCCAGCTGACCAGTACTTTTCAGCGGGAATCCTCTCTGGATTACATAGGTTATCTACTTACATTAATCACACAAGATAATACATACATAAATAACAATTAACATAAATAATCATGTTGACAAAACAAAAACATCGGTTAAAACAACAAAATTATAAGCTGTTTTACTTACCTTTTTGTCGAGAAATGTACAGGAAAATGAATAAGAAAACTTTTTAGAGTATTGGAGTTTTAACTTAAATAAAAAAATACAACTACTTTATGATTTTCAGACGAAGAAATCAATCATTTTAGAGCAACAAAATCGTTTGATCTTTTCGTGCTCGATTGCTGACAGATCAGCTGTCGTGGTAATAGCCAAAATAGCGTTCTGCGGGTTGCAGAACACAAGGGGTCTTTATTTATTAGCCGGTAAAAAAAATTGTTTTGGAACTTTCACGCCATCTATTATGTAAAAATTTAATCATTTGCTTGAAGGTGCTTGCAATTAAATTTTTGAATCGTGTAAAAAATAAGGTAAGAAAATACTGAGAAAAAAATTTGTCGCATAAAAATATTTTATTATTTGTAAATTGTAAATTATATATTATCATAGCAAAAAGCGAAAAAAAAAAAAAATAAAAAATTATGTACTATAAAAAAAAGCAGATTTATGTATAAATTAAAATTAAATTTATATGCAATAAAAAAATATGAATAAGTTTAAAAAAAATATTTAGAAAATAGTTGGTAGAGATTAGAGCACGTTGAATTGAAAATTAATAAAACGCGGAAATTCTCTAATTTAAATAGTAAATTGGGACTAGGGATCAAATATTCTAGCTTGAGCTAGTTAAAAAGTAGACGTTAAAGGGATGGAGGTATAGTGTCAAAATAAAATACGATGTGCCTAGCATCTCACTTTCTCACACTACGTCAAAGACACAACATTATAAAACAGCATCAGACTTACTCTTTGCCTTAGACCGGTTTCGTCCTTTACCTAGGACTCATCAGTAAGGCTCGGCAGAGAGCTCTGTACAGCTAGAGATGGCTGTACAGAGCTCTCTGCCGAGCCTTACTGATGAGTCCTAGGTAAAGGACGAAACCGGTCTAAGGCAAAGAGTAAGTCTGATGCTGTTTTATAATGTTGTGTCTTTGACGTAGTGTGAGAACGTGAGATGCTAGGCACATCGTATTTTATTTTGACACTATACCTCCATCCCTTTAACGTCTACTTTTTAACTAGCTCAAGCTAGAATATTTGATCCCTAGTCCCAATTTACTATTTAAATTAGAGAATTTTCGCGTTTTATTAATTTTCAATTCAACGTGCTCTAATCTCTACCAACTATTTTCTAATTATTTTTTAAAAATTTATTAATACTAACCGCGATGGTTTTTTCCTAATACGCAGAATAAAAAAATATGGTAAATAAAAGGTATATTATTATACTATAGCCTATACATATATATTATAGGATATAAAGGATATATGCGCATTATATATATTTATGCTAAAAACTAGCAAGTGCCTTTTATTCCCAAAATAACCTTGTGAAAACATTTGTGAAAAAATCTCGAGATTGCTAAGCAGATATTATTATATATTATATTTGATAATCCTTTTGACCAAAAGATTTTTAATGAATTTGGTCGGCTTCCTCAATCTTGCCATTGCTGGTTTTCTAGCATTTCCATTGAATAAATTACTATGATAACTGTGAAGGTTCATATTTTCCAAAGTGAAAAAAAAAAAAAAAAAAAAAAAAAAAAAAAAAAAAATTATAGTTTTCTATATATTAAAAAAACTCATTACATGCCACCTATTAAAAATTATGTGATCATTCAATCATAATTTCTCTCCAAGTCTGATGAGTTTAGTACCAAAAGCTATATCCAATGTATGTTTATATCTCTGTAATATGCTAGCAAGATTTTCACTAAACTATGGGACTCTCTTGCACTATTATATATGGCTGTTACTGCATGATTTCTCCTATCTTGTCTTTGAAATTTATCAAAAAACTGTGATAGTTCATTTTCCTAAATAACGGCCTATTAAAATTATATTCATATTTTTATAGTAGTACATACACAGATATATATTATGCCTCTTTCTATATAAAGAATATCATCAAGAACTTTGGTGTGTGTTTGTTAATTTGTACGCAATAACAACTATATATTAAACACATATATAATTCATTTATTTATAGTAATAAATTAAAAATAAACATTTTTATAAATAACACAATAATTTAAGAAGACATAATAAAATAAAACATGTAAAAAATTGTTTCACAATGATTCATTACACACTCTGTAATACAATAACAAAAAATAAACTATCAATAAGCAATACTTTAAAAATTTTAAGTATGTAATATAAAAAAAAAAAAAATCCTTTCTAATTGAAATATTTATGAAAAAGGAAATTAAATAAATGAGAAAGAAAAGCGAAATAAGGATAAATACTAGCATGATAAGGATTTTTTTAAACAATGTTTCTTATCATATAGTGCCCCCCCACAGGCAGCATTTAATAAATTATGCTAGAAAAACTGTTGAACAATTTTAAAGCTTTTTGTGAGAGGGAGGGGGTAATACATAATAACAATATAGTATATTATTACTTAATATAATAATGATCCAAGTACTATACTGCATGGATACTGTATGTGTTTAATAATTTTATGGTGTTAACAATATAAGTATAGTATAATATGTAATCACAGAACTGGCGATTGTCTTACATTTGGAATGTGTCATTTTACTGATAAAATCTATACAAAAGTTATCAATATCATTAGAGATGTAGCTGAGAATTGGCCAATATATTTACTTAGGTTTTGATTTTAAATTTTAAATCAGAAAACATGAGCTAAAAAATAATACGAAAAAAACATTACATATAATTTCTTTATACTGCAATCTTTTTAAATATAAAACAATTGTTTAGTAAGTATATTAAGTAAATAAATAATAATTTTGAGAATTATTGCCAGGTGCTATTTTTATTTTTCCTAGTATTATCTCGATTTTTATACTTAATCATATCGCCCTTGTTGCGACCAAAGGGCGTACTTGCATTTTGATAATTTTTCACTGAGAGCGTACTTGCATTTGGCTACATTTGATGCTGCACTCACATCCACTATAAGCTATGTAAAACCAAATGCAGGTATGCCCTTTGTGCACTGGATAAAAAAGAAAGTACACTGAAGGTCACACTAAACCCAACATCAAAGACGATGCCGCTTCGTAAAGAATTCATTCATGATTTTCAGGTATTTGGCAACCTAGCTGCTCTTACCTGACAATGTATTTTCTACCCTTTTCTTTAAAAACCGGCATCGTCTTTGATGTTGGGTTTAGCATGGCTTTTAGTGTACGCCTTTTGTGAGATGACCTTGAAATGCAAGTACGCCCTTTGGACGCAACAAGGACGATGTACAAAATTTCAGTATATTTAGATATTTCTACTAATTTAACTTTAAATTATTGTACATCTTTAAAGTCTGTCACAATTTATAAAATATATTTTTCATATATACAGAAAAGCTGCAATAAATTGAAATTAAATAGATATAAAAAATACAGAAAATAGAATCTGTAGGTAAAAATAAGAATAATTCAGTTCCTTCTTAGAGCAATTAAGTAATATTTAAAGCCCCTACGAATGTCTTCATCTTTTTGAAGACAAAAATATATAAATATTTTACTACATGGTAGGAAATGCACAAAACAAGGACAAATATCATAAGTAGAAAATTAAAAAATCTTCAGTGAAAAAAAAAAAATAAATAAATAAAAAAAACTATCAAAGACGGACTCTAATTGAGTAATTATTAATTGGTAACATTCATTTTACTGTAGGTAATAATATAATGCCATTTTGGTAATTAGATGCTGTAGTGCATTTTTAAAATTGATAATATAGGGTACAGTGTATTATAATTTATTTTATATTTACAACTAAAAATTTTAAACTCGTAATTGTTTTAGAATAATAATATAAAAATATCAAGGACGAGATTTCTGAATACAAAACTAGAAGAGACAGTCATTATTTTGCATTTTAAGTTCATGGTTTAACATATGAGAATACTTTTCTTTTTCCTCTCTACACATGTATTGTATATTAAGTGCAAACATAATATTTATGCACTCAATTCTTAACTATTTTTAAGGCATACATATTTATTGTTACACATTTAATTCCACATAAAAATAATGAGGAATAATCACATCAATAGGTTAGTAATATCATATTTTTAAGTATAAAAATGACGGAAAAAACAATTTTGCGGTTGATATGATGTTAAAGCAAATAAAATTAAAATTTATAATAATAAATAAGTAGGAGAGAGATTCGAGCGAATTAAATTGAAAATTAATAAAATGTGCCGATTCTCTAATTTATATAATTAATTGAGACCAAATCGCAATTAACAATACAAATTAGAGAATCGCTTTGCATTATATTAATTTTCAATTCTACACATAGGTCTTAAAAGTATGATAAATTTTAAAGAAAGGATAGGAGAAAAACCAGCAAGAGCCTTACCATAGTGAAGAGTGTCCCATCGTTTGATGAAAATCTTTGCTAGCACAAAGCAAAAAAACCTTACACATATTGGATAGCTTTTGGTACTTACGAAGTGTGTATTGCCTATGTGAGTCCGTATACACTCTATGAATGCTCATTCATAGTTTATCTTTAAGTCAGTAAGGACTGACAAAGGTAAAACGTACTCTGTTGCTCTTGGAGTTTACTGCTGAAAGCTATCCAATATGTTTGTATCTATTTCTGTGCTGACAAGATTTTCACTAAACTATAGGACTCTCTTCACTTTTCTCCTATCCTTTTCTTTCAAATTTATTACATTTAACCACAATGGTTTAGTTTCCTTACTATATCTACATTTTGATGCATTTTATAAATATCATGTAATAAGCATTTGTACAGCAAAAAAAACAAAGAGACAATATATTATGTACAGGACTAATTAATGCAAAAATAGCTAAATTTTCTACATTTGTACAAAAACTTTCAACAATAAATGTATACAGTCTATGACATATATGATCATTGCAATTTTAGTCAAAGAGATTCACAGTTGTTGAATTTCAGAAAATATTTTTTAAATTTTCATCAAGTTACAATATCAAATCAAAATTTAATATTTAAGGATTAACCTCACATGTGGCGGAACATATATATATATTTTTTAATTTTTATTTTATAACTTTTTTTGAAAAAAAAAAAAAAAAAAAAAAAAAAAAAATTTCAGCATAATATGTTTGTATTGCCTTCAGTAGCATGTGTAAAAATTTCAAACCCATTTGTCCATAGGTTATGTTGGACAAAATTACATGGCAAACATAGGACGTCCAATGCTTACCATGTTCTTTTTCTCCACATAACCAATGGACAAATCCATTTGAAATTTGGTACACATGCTACTGAAGGCACTAAATACTAACTAAAATTAATAAGAAAATAAGAAACTGCTACATTTCAGGTTAATTGTTAAAACATTCACTTCTGATATTTCCCATTACATATATCTTTAAGTTTAAGGTCATCGTAATAACTATTAACAGTAAAGTGAAAAATAATTGTGTGTTTCCCCCACCCCACCTACACATATTTGAGAGCTTATATTATATACATATATATTTATTTACCTGCCTATTTTTAATTTAATAAACACATTTATATAAAATATTGTCTTTTTTTATGCTGCAGTCAATTTTATGATAAAAATGGCTAAGAAAATGATTAGGAAACATAATTTGGTATTTCAATAAATATAAAAAGTAGTTGTTATATTCACTGGCTAGTCTTTGATCTGTTGAGATATTATGGCACAAGCACTGATTCTGGTGTGTTGGCTATCTGCTCTGTGCTCTGCTCAATCAGTGCATCCAACGCGGCTAGAATGTTTTCTGGCAAGTGATCCAGGATCATCCTCGGCATCACTCGTAGCTGTGTGAAGTGCTCTTTATTGGCCCATCTCACCTCATATTGACGCCGACGTCGCCGCTCTGAACACAAAATTTTTTTAATTAAGGTATTGTACTCTGTCACCATGCATTTAACTATTATCCCTGAACGTATGCATTGCATGAACAGTATATATGTATGGTCTGCCTACAAAACTTGGACTTCTATAAATAATTATGGTCATCAGATATTGTACACTTAAAAGTTAGGAACACTTTTTGAACTCAAAATTAAAGGCTCATTAAAAAAAAAAAAAAAAGCATTAGCTTAGTTAACTATTACACTGTAGAAAAAAAGTAGACAACATATCAGAAGTCAGTAATTCTAGAGAGATAGAGAGATAGATAGAGAGAGAGAGAGAGAGAGAGAGAGAGAGAGAGAGAAGGTGACTGACTCACCATCACTTTTGCATCGTGTGATGTGCAGGATTCTCCCTGGAGAGAAAAGCCGCTGCTCAGAGAATCGTCTCCTACCAACGTTACATGCATGACGCGAGGCTTCACTGGAGGGCGCGGGGCCCATCACTAGTTTGTGAATGGCGCGATATCGTTTGGGAAGCTGCTCGTTTTTGTCGTCATGCAGCTCCCACGCCTGCTCTAGCACACTGTCTGGCACGCCAAATAATGCATACATGAAGCCACTCAGCAACACACGGTACTAAAACATCGAAAATAAAATAATCATTTATTTAGAATTTATCTTTATCCACTCATCTTGTATTTGATTCTTCAATATAATTCAAATAACTTTTATACTTTATTTGCTTATTACAATCTCAAACCTGTTATGCAATATATTTTTTAGTTAAAATTCTTTATTAAATGGAAACATGGTACAATAAAGCAACTATTTTTTTTTCAAACACAAGTTATGCTAATGACTAATGACGCGTACCTTGGGAATGGTGCAGCATCTAATAGCTGTCAACAGGTCAGTCCTGAGGTTCTCAATGCTGTCCACACCAAGTCGCATCACCAGATCATCACCCAGACCAATGGTGAAAGTAAAACTCTCACTAGCTGCCGCAGCTTCAGGACACAGTAGACCACCTGAAGTTTAGCACATAATGAGTCAAAATATCAACCCCTATAAATAAATAGATTAAAAAAAGACTAGTCAAAAATTAGGGGGGAAGAAAAATAATACAAAATACACCTGGAAACAGTTAGATTTTTTTTTTTTCCTTTTTTTTTTACTTCTTAATTTTTGTGACTATATATTTTTTAATGAGACTGCAAGTTCTATAACACACAAAAAAGAAGAAAATATTAAAAATAAAAAGTTAAACTTTTAGTTTGTGTGATTCTGTCATGTACATAAATAAAATTTCCACTCGTACTCCAAAATCAGCCTTACCCCCCCCCCCCCCTCTACGTTGTAACCAGTCCATCTATTTTCATGTTTATTTACTTCACATTGCAACAATTATATTGTAGCATGGCTCTGGGCAGACATACCTGGTGCAGCAAAGGCAAAGCAGCGCAGTGTCGGGTAACTTGGTCTTAACATCAGTCCCAGCAATACTGCGACACCTGCACCCAAACTGTGACCTGCCAACAACATTCACTGTTAATTTTCAAGTTCTACACAGCTAGAGCAGTCCTCGCTACCTGTACCTGTTATCACGAGCTTGTAGTTGGGGTACTCCTCAAATGCCGCTGTCAACACAGATTCTTGCTCCAATGTTCTGAACACATACTGGGCAACGATGATCATGCCCTTGTGTCCCTGCAATGTTTAATTAGATTAATTCACAAAATTAATATCGCAGGACATTTTACAAAGAAGCATAGGGGAGAGGACAAAAAATGTAAAAAGAAGCTGACCAAGTTCATATTTTTGTGTCAAATTTAAGAACTAAAAATTAAATATTGTCAGATTTTTTTTTGTTCTTTTGAAACTTAAAATGATGATGAACGGCTTCTCATTGCGTCTTACCTTGCAGTTGGGGGGCAGCTCAGGAGCGTCTAGCTCATAAGACGCCGCGGTGAAATCAGTGAAGACATCACGCAGAGAGATAGAGCCGCGCAGTACGAGCACCACGCTTTGCGTACTGTGATCAGCGACCACCAAGAACGGCACCTCAAACACGCGGTTACGGAATGATGCGTACAAGATATCATTGGCAGGGACGCCCGAGATGGAGCGAGCACCCGCGATGTTGCAGAAACAGCAGTTGTCCTCTACAATTCGTGGACGTTTTGTCCTAAAATATATGACATGGATACAATATTAATTTAATCCAAATAAAATACAAGCATTATGTAAAATTCATAACACGCAAGGCTTTTGATTTTGATGCAAACAAAATATATAACAAAACTTTCATCAAAATAAAATAAAACTTGGTGATTTTAATTTATTATTTTATCGCCTTTTTTTGACATTAATAGGCGTGTTTTGCTTGCTTAAAGACGCACCTGAGACAGCCGCAGCAAGACATGTAGGGGATGAGTCTAAAGCAGCCAGTAAAGCAGTGCAAGTACATGACAAGAGGCCAGCCATATGAAGCCATGGACAGCAGCAAGTAGTGACGCGCAGTAGTCAGCTTCATCCAATCTGCCCCTCCAGGCACGTGTTCTTCATCTGCAAGTCTCATCGGGGCTGACAGACCCTGTGCATGCGAGGGAAAGTGTGGCGTCCACTCAGCTGTACACACACCACATCAGTTAGCACACTTGTGGCTCAAACTCGTGCAAAGCTACGTACCTCCATTGTTCCTGTTCCTCGCCAACTTCTCTCTCTGCAGCCGGACCTCGCGCTTCTGCTTCACTCGCAGCAACACAAACGCCGCAGCCACGTCAGAGGGCACCAAGTCTGTACTACGGAACAATGCGCTGAACAGACCTATGAAATATAACAAACTAATTAAAATACTGTAAAATATAAATAATTGAAAAATTGGTTTAAAACTTTTATTAACTGTTATATGATAGCAACAACTTCTTATGACATGTTCTTCAACGAACATTTAAATGACAATGGCATTATCATTAGTTTCAACTCCTGTTCACCTATTGTCAGAATACATGATGCATGTGATTTTTGATACTACGATGTAATTTCAAATAAAGAAAAAGAAAAAAACAAATAATAAAATAAAATAAATCAACATCCTCGCATTTATGTTTGAGTTATTTTAACAAAGAGCACTCTTACTTGCGACATCATGGAAAGCTGTATGACTGTGTTCATCAGGTCGCATCCAGCAGAATGCCCACGCAAACCTGCGTTGCCACAACTTGCGACTGCGCTGCACTTGCTTCATGTGCTCCTCCTCCTCACAGTTTGGCCCTCCGTCACACTGAGCCCAGTGACGTGCCGAGCCCAGAGGGTCAAACAACAGCGCCATACCTAGCACTGTTACGACTAGCGATACCCAGTTAAAGATCAGTACCCCTGGAAAAAAAATCAAATTTAATAAGCAAAATGAAGTAAAATTTAAATCTTTTGTCCCGTTTTTTTTTTTTTTTTTTTTTTTTTTTTTTTTTTTTTTTTACGCATAAACGATCACCAAAATTTATTTCTATTTTTAATTATGTGTAAAAGGCTTTCATTGATCGTCAAATAATTTTAGTTTTATACGATATTGTAAAGGTTTTATAAAATGATTATTATTTTGATCATAAACTGATTGTATAATAAAATAAATATAATTATAATCAAGAACGTACCTTTGATAACGGTCATGGAGAACGCCTCTCCGGAACAGCGGGGAGCCACAGTGCCCAGCTCATACGCCCACAGCGTACCAAGAATGTTCCAAGCCAGCTCGGGAAACATTAGCAGCAACCTGCACACCAAAACACCTTAGTTGTACATTTGAAAGATCGAGATCACCATGTTTAATTTGAAAGAGTTATTAGGCGCAGTTAACTACATCAACGTACACTTGAAATAAATTAGTACATTTCAATGTTATACAAATAAAATAAAACAAAAACATATGCAAGAAAAAAATACTAATTTTATTTTCATAATTATGGTGTATCATAACATTATACTGTACTATAACGCTATGATAAAATATTTGCAGTTATAAAGTTTGATGCGATTGTATTTCTCTCTCTCTCTCTCTCTACAATAATTCGTGTTTTACATACGCGTATGATTGTAAAGAGTTATAATTAAATAGTGTATGTATTTGATATTCAGAAGTTCATCACCTATACTCTTATTTTTTTAATTCTTTCCTTTCCTTTCCTTTCCTTTCCTTTCCTTTCCTTTCCTTTCCTTTCCTTTCCTTTCCTTTCCTTTCCTTTCCTTTCCTTTCCTTTCCTTTCCTTTCCTTTCCTTTCCTTTCCTTTCCTTTCCTTTCCTTTCCTTTCCTTTCCTTTCCTTTCCTTTCCTTTCCTTTCCTTTCCTTTCCTTTCCTTTCCTTTCCTTTCCTTTCCTTTCCTTTCCTTTCCTTTCCTTTCCTTTCCTTTCCTTTCCTTTCCTTTCCTTTCCTTTCCTTTCCTTTCCTTTCCTTTCCTTTCCTTTCCTTTCCTTTCCTTTCCTTTCCTTTCCTTTCCTTTCCTTTCCTTTCCTTTCCTTTCCTTTCCTTTCCTTTCCTTTCCTTTCCTTTCCTTTCCTTTCCTTTCCTTTCCTTTTTTCTTTTTTTTTCTACAGTATAGTTAAGATCATTGCGGTAACAACTATAAACTCTTTGATAAAAATTAAAAATTTCAAGACTTCGTGTCCATCAGATAAGAGATTTATTATTATTATTATTATTTTTTAGAGAGAGAGAGAGAGAGAGAGAGAGAGAGAGAGAGAGAGAGAGAGAGAGAGAGAGAGAGAGAGAGAGAGAGAGAGAGAGAGAGAGAGAGAGAGAGAGAGAGAGAGAGAGAGAGAGAGATCAACGAGAGGATTTCAAAATCTCGTATTAGTATATTATTCAAAATTTAGCATGGTGACGCCATATTTGGAATTCTGTTACTCATATGTATTAGTACAGTATACGTATTTAGTCCGATTTTCTGCCTTCACCACTTTTAATTAAATTATCGCAGCCAGCAGCCAGCATACCTCATTTCCAGCCTTAAAATATATTAAAATGAGCAAGAAAACAACAACAACAACAAGTTATTTATCATTTGTTTTCGTTCGAGATAATTCATCGTGAACGGCGGTTAAAACAATAATTATTTTCTTATATTATTAGTATAAAAATATAGACGTTTACTTATACAACATCGATAATTAAAGAATTGTTATCAGCTATAAAAACGTAATAAATAACTTCAAGATATCATTGTACTTTTAACTGTCCCGCTGAAGCATCAACTTATAAAACAAAATGTAGCTGACACACCTACACCTAACTCTAACACCTACACTATACTAATACAACAATTAAATTCTTTGTGACGTAAATGCATAATATAGAATTTAAATTTAATGTTTATAATAAGTTTTATTGAAATTACATTTATTCCTTCTTCCCTTTACTTTATAGTATTACGCGTTTATTTCTTTCAGTGAATTATTCCTTTCATATTTTTTTTGCCCTAGAACTCGCTCTTTGTTCGTTGGCTATAAATATATAAAAACATGACGTACACGTAATTCTATTTTCCTTTGATGAAAATGGAAGCATTCACAATATTAATATTGATTTACTTTATATTGCCTTCAATTTTAATTTTTTTTTTATATATATAAAATACTCGACTCTCACTAGCTCTCTGCTCATTCATATTGTTAAATAAAAATTTCGTTTCTCACTTATTGATTCATGTCGAAGCGAGAAAATACATACTCTCGCAGTTCAAGCCGTTATATGTAATAAAATATCGTGTACGTATACAAACACATAACCAAGAGTAATTAATAAAATAAAATGTATTTATGATATAAAAAAAATTAATATTGCTGCAATATAAATGTGACGTGGATATAACACTATGCAGTTGTACACTTTTAAACCAGCATTGTAAGAATATTATATAAACACATAGGTGTATATTATGAGCAGTGAGCGAGCGAGCGCGCGAGGACGATAAGAAGAGAAAGTGCGTGGGTTTGCACGCAAGATTATATATATCCCCTTATAATATCAATAGATGACAATCTAATACATTAACTGAATAGTTATGTCAATTAAATGTTGAGTATTTATGTACAGTACTCCCCCTTTTTTTTTTTTAAAGTCAAGAACTGTAATCAAGAACTTTACCAAGTCTCTGCTTGAAGATACGCACTAAATTGAATTTTGTAAATTATTTCTGTATTAGATTTGAAGATCATAACTTTTTTACCTCCAATTTCACCCCCCCCCCCCTTCCGCCCTTAATGTTTAATGTATTAGAATTCTAAATTATGGGCGGTCATTCAATAAAAGGTTCTGTATGAACAAAATGAATGAGATCAATTCCAAAAGAAAGTGAAAAATGGCGATAAATTGTTTACTTTTCTTCATACTTTATTTTTCCTCGCGATATATGTACATTCTAAACAAACTAACTAAAAATATAAATACATTTTTCAATTGATTTAAAATGCAATGCAAGCACTCACTCATTAGTCATTACTCGATCACTTTTGCGTTGACGTTTTTTTTTTCTTTCAATATAACTTTGCTTGAGATAAATGATCAATATGTAATTTATCACTTATGCAATCCAAAGAACGTTATAAGCTAATAATTAAACAAGCTTATATAGCGTGCGCAATTAATTATGATTTAATATTCATGTTTTGCTTTATGATTTTGTGCAACCTCATGTGACACTATCATGGACCAAGATCTTTTAACTATCACCTTGCTTGAAAGAGTCGAGGACTAGTATTCTCTCTCTCTCTCTCTCTCTCTCTCTCTCTCTCTCTCTCTCTCTCTCTCTCTCTCTCGCTCTATCATACAAACACACACAGGACACACACACACACACATACATTACATCCAAGCGACTGCCAAGGATATTAATTCACAATTTTAAGGGCAGCATATAACTAAATTAATTCCAAAAATAAATTTAAAAGTTTCAACATCAAAAGTAAAATAATAGCTTTAAAGAATTTGAAAAACATTGATTTATTATTGTGAATCAAAAGTTCTCACACATGCTTTAATGATTTTAGCATAATAAAATGGAATTTAAAATTTATAAATTAATATCATTAATTAAAGAAAATTAAATATAATACGAATGAATATAATTCTCAGTCCTTTACACAATAAATATCACTGTATAAAATTATTATATAATTATTTACAATTTAAATTAACATCTAATAACTTTTGTATTTACAATTCCCTTTATTCTCAACAGAAAGTGTATGTAAACAGAAATAGAGATGAATTGACGTTTAAATGACTTGGCAAATGATGTGCATGCAAGCAATGTTTGCTAACTTCTACATAAGGTGCTGAGGTGACCGTGAGCGAACAGGAAGACTTCGAGAGAACAAAAATGCCCGTCACGACTGTCTGTATATTATATATAATTTTTTAAATGTATATTTATAATACAACCGTGCACCTACCTACTGGGTCAAAGTATTAGGAAGAGACATGTTGTATAGTATTGTCCTTGTCATATTATCTCTTGCTTTCTCTCTAATTTATGCAAATATTTACGGAAATGTTGCGTGTATGTACGGCCACATTAATACAATTAATTCAAATAATATATTATAATATGTATAAACTATATTTATAGCGTAATATGTCGTCATCACATACCTTCCTACCTATGCTATAAATGCACCAGTCAAACCTGCATATAAAAATGCTACATCAAAAGCAGGATAGTATTCTCGAACTACTTTTTTTTTTTTACGTCATTCCAATAATATTTGCACGGATTTGATCAATTTTAATCTTATTTACAAAAAATACACGGTTAAATAATAATTATATATGAGTTAAAATCAGTAAAAATAATTCAAACTTGATCGAGTGTAGACTTATTTAATATAAAAATAAATGAATGACAAAACAGTATTATTTGATGGCTATAAAATACAAAAAGCTAGCATAAAAGCGTACATGCAAACTTTAAAGCCCGCACCGCATATGCCCATATAATTAATTAAACTAAGTGTCTTTGCTCTCACGGCACGCTATATACTCGTGTTTTTGTCGTGCTGAGAAGCACTAATGTAGAACTAAAGTATACACTTTGTAGAATTAGCAATCTGCACCCTGCATGCTTGTAACACCTTGCCTACTTCGTGTCAGCTTCAAAATTATCATTGTAATAATATGTAATACTATTTTTTGTATTAATTTTTTAGCATATAATATAATTAAAAGCCTCAACATCACCAATTTTGATACTAAAAATTGTTTTTATATTATGTACTTTTTTATTTACCATACTTTAGTATAATAATATTTAAGTAATTGGATAGACAAAATAAATATTATAATTTTTAAAACGTGTTTGAATTTTGATGTTAGAAACAGTTTTTTTAAAAACTATATAATCGTCATTTTATTATTCCTATAGATTTTACGTAAAAAAACTACTAAAGCTAGTTATAGTATAGGTTTAGTATTCTTAAATTTTACAAATTAATTTGTAACATTTGCTGATATAAATAATTATCGCAATGGAAACTTTGCATTTTTTTTTTTTTTTTTTTTTTTTTACGTTCTTATTATAACATCAGTGCTTCCTTTTTCTTTGACTTACTTGAACTTGAGTATGAATGGCACATGTCGTCTCGCCTCTACGTCAATGGGCGCTCCCCTAGCACTGTGTGCAACCAGTACCGCTACTGTGATGGTGCTCATGGCCAGCACACATGCACTACCGGTCACATAGATGCGCAGATGTGAGGATAGTTGTATGCGCAACTCTTTAAGTGCAGGATCTTGGGGAGGTAGATCTCCACATCCATCGTCAGGTAACATCCATTGTCGTACCAGCACCACGCTCATCAGACCAAGCCTATAACAAAATATATAATTGATACAGAGGTTTCAATCACGTACACAGTACCAAACAAAGGACAGATAACAAATCATCACAATCTGAAGACTATAGAAACTTTTAATTTGTGTTTCTGGTATATTGCTTACATTAATCACGTGTTTACGTTACAAGAAATTATTTCAATATTTCAGAAACTTGAGAGTATCAAATATAAGGTCTGCATAGTAAAAATTAATACAATTTTGAACAAAAAGACAAAAGAAACTATACTTTAAATCAAGCCCAAATTTAAACTCCTTTGTTTTTAGAGATAAACCAAAGAAATTTTCTGCTACACAATATATTATTTAACATCATGCACAAAGATGTCAAACTATATCGCAAGCAGGGCTTAAAGTAGATCTGAAGTCTTACCGGAACGCAATAGTGAGATGATTCCACACCTCAACGGGGGGTCTGGGGGGCGCAGCCCCCCAGTTGCCCGCCGCAGGCGAAAAAATTTTAAAAAAGGGGCGTGGCATTCTTATTTTTTGCTTAATTTTAAGCTAAAATTTTTTCGCTAGGTTTAAAAAATTAAAATAAAATTGCTTATAATTAGAGACCGGATTTTCAGGTGATCACTCTGATCACCTTTTTGTTGCTATGAATAATATATGTTCCTTTTTTATAAGAATGTCCACGAACTAGCATGAAAGTTGCAACTTTCGAGCCGTTTGAGATCAACTCTTTTTTTCTCACCTTTTTTTAGGTTTTCACTTTTTTTCACCTTTTCATAAATTTTTTTCACCTAAATGAGGATTTTTTTTTTTTTTTAAGAATTTACAAAACGTTTATAAAAAAAGGATTTTTTACCGCAATTTTTTAAAACAGAGAGATTCAATAATGCTGTTCGTAAACCCTGTCGTGTTCTATTACACCAAAAAATGCGCATCCCATTTGAATAACCAAAGGCGATCGTGATTTTAGGAGCAACACTATTGTATGTCTTCTATAGTAACATTTTTTTAAATTTATTTTTAATCATAATTTGTTGTTATTGTTGTAGGTTGTACTTGTAATACCACAAAATACCTATAGGCATTCGACAAAATCAAATAGTAACCTCGTATCTCAGATTTTGATGTTTTCAAGTATACAGTAGCACTGTAGCTCAGAAAAAAATTACAAAAAATTAACTTTTATTTTATCCTAAGGCACATGTATTGCACATTACTTCAGCTCAGTTGCAAATTTTGCCAGCTGATGGTGTCTTTGTAATTAACTAATTAGTAACAAAAAAAAAAAAAAAAAAAAAACCTTTTTTTGTGTCATTTTGAAAACAATGATTTCAAAAGTGCATTTCCTCTGAAAGTACATGAGATAAAAATTTCAAACTCAAACAACCAATAAAGGAAATATTGATTATTCATACAAAAAAAAATTGCAACCAACCCCTTTGCCAAAATATGCAAAAAACGTAACTTTGAAACTACAAGGGTTTAGAAGCTGAAAATCAGTTTAGAGCCATAAATTTGTATTGGTAAAATGATTTGATACTTTAATTGAAATAACCTTAAAATAACCCCAAATTATGATGTAAAATTCTTGAGAGCACCTAATAAATGCAGCCCGCAGCCTGTAAAATGCAACCCGGAGCACATATACTTTTTAAATAAATATATATTTCCTCGCACAAATAACTTTAAAAAATAATTTGAATAGTTTCATATTACCAATACAAAATTCTACCCCTAAAGTGATTTTCATCTTTAAAACCCTTGTAGTTACAAAGTTACGCTTTTTGCATTTTTTGGCAAAGGGGTTGTTTGCAATTTTTTATTAAATGCATGGCATGAATAATCAATATTTTCTTTATTGGTTGTTTAATTTGAAATTTTTATCTCATGTACTTTTAGAGGAAATGCACTTTTGAAATCATTGTTTTCAAAATGACACAAAAAAAGTTTTTTTTGTTACTAATTAGTTAATTACAAAGACACCATCAGCTGGCAAAATTTGAAGTAATGTGCAATACATGTGCCTTAGGATAAAATAAAAGTTAATTTTTTGTAATTTTTTTCTGAGCTACAGTGCTACTGTAAACTTGAAAACATCAAAATCTGATATACGAGGTTACTATATTTGATTTAGTCGATATACACTAAAAAAAAATAATAATAATAAAGTTATTTTTTTATTTTTACTTTTTTTTTAATTTCATCACCTTTTTTCTGAATTTATCACCATTTTTCAGGTTTATCACCTTTTTTCACATTTTTTTTTACCTTTTTTGTGCAAAAAAAATTACCTTTTCAAGACATTTTTTTACCAAAATTTTCACCTGAAAATCCGGTCTCTCCTTATAATTAATTTAATTTTTAAATTATTTTGATTTTTAATGAAAAAATTTGTATATACATTTTTATAATAATATTAATATATGTACTGTATTTTGAAACAACTTTTTTTTTCAAATTTAATTTAGGAAAACAAAAGCCAAGATTTTTTTTATATTTTCAAAGGTTAATGGTTAATATTAAAATTATGAGTGTGCAATGCCATATCATTTTGATTGATTATTTGATGAAAATATGCTGACTTATGAGTGAAATTTGAGAAACGTTTTATTCTATTTATATTTTAACATCGGTGCTCATAGAATTTATAGATTACTTTTTTGATAATTAATCTATAAATTCAGCAAAAAAACATCACTTTTAATTTTTAAAATTATAAAATAAATTGATTATATAAAAAAGCCAATTTATAGAAAACCAATGGAAATATAAGTTTGATTCTGGTGATATATTTCATGTTATCTCGCAATGGGTTCAGTAGATGTATGAAAAAAAAAAAAAAAAAAAAAAAAAAAACTGAACTAAAATAATTTACGAAAACTCAAATAAATTTGAATATATTTGTTTTACCTCAAATTTTTCTTACCGGAACTGCGTTCCGGCAGACAAATTCTTACCGGTACGGCGTACCGGTGCGTTCCGGCTTACTTTAAGCCCTGATCGCAAGTATGTATGTGAAAGGTGTCTATGAAAACTAAAACTTAAATTTCTCAAGTTCTGTGTGCTATGCAACATTTGATATTATATGTTTGTTACAATATGAGTTACTCAATGTTTTTTAGTACAGCTGAAAATAATAATAATATATAAAAAAAAAATACGCCTTTCCCAACATCTCCGCAATTTATGACAACCACAAACACAAAATATATCAAGGTATAAAATTTTGTTAACCAATCACAGCGTAGGTTATTAAAAAAAATCATTCAACACTTTTTTCATTGTCATTTAATATACGCATGAATAAATATTGTGTAAAAAAATAAATAAAAATAAAGTTGCAAAAACTTTATATCTTCTATATATTAAAGTAGAAAGAACAATATTGAGGATTTTGAGGTTAGTTATACGACTTATACGTGCATGCTTTATAGATTTTAATTGTTATTAGCAGACGTCATTATTTAAAGGAAATAATATTAGATTTTATGAATATGGAAATTTTTGTTACACATATTTATTATATATATATATATATATATATATATATATATATATATATATATATTATATATTGCGTGAGACATAGAGGTATTTGGACCAACCAAACATTTTACGATTAATTGATACTGAAAAAAAATGAGGAACCAGCCGCGGGTCACGGTCAGTATGTATAAAAAAAGAAAACATATAAGATAATTTTACGATTAAATATTTCATAATTAAAACCCTGGTTTGTAATATATATTATTAACTCATATCAGTTATGAAATTTTAAGTGAGAGAAGTAGAAGGAGCCTGGTAATTATTTTAAAGCTTATATAATAATGCAATGATTATTACAATAATAAATTTCAATATACAGTATTTTAAATTTTAGTCATACCATATGTTGTAATTGAATTGTAAATAATTGTAGAGGGGGGAGAATGAAAGCGAAAATAAAATAAGATTTTTAATTTTAAAATATACAGTTAAATGACCATGACGAATTTATGACGGAATCATCTTAAAAAAACAAATTAAGAAATCAAAACTTTTTATTTTTTATTAACTACTTACAATGAGTCAGTTAGAATAATAATAATTGAAATAGAAAATAATAACAAAGACTTAATATTTTTTTGATTACTAAACTTTTTACTTAAGCTTTATTATTGGAAAACAATAACCAATTTATTTAGCATTCAATTTCTATATATGATTAAGCTTTTGTTTACCTCAAAGTGTTTACTACATTATTTTCTTTTTAATACACTGTTTATTTGAATCATGTCTGTTTTAAAGAAAGTATAAATAAATATGTATACATACAATAAATGAAAGCCGATGAACTATAAGAGAAATGAAATATAGATATAACTTTATATATAAAAAGTAGGTCATTATTACAAAATAAATAATAAAAATAACAACTGAAATCATTTATTTTAAATTAATTTTTTTTTAAATTGATAACTTTATAGTGTTAAAAATAGATAAGTTAATTATATAATAATTGAGTGACCTCTTAGATACACTAGATCAAAGGTCAATTAAGTTGAAATTCCGCGTGTGACGTGTCATTATATAGTAAAATATACGCGGACGCACTATACGAGCGTACCCGGATTGCGTGGTGCTCAAGGGTCAGGCTTTAAATTTACGAAATCATTATCAACAGAAACTTCCTAAATTCTTCTATTCTTTAATACCTATCTCATCCATCTTTAGATTTTACGATAATAAAATTGCACGTATATTATGTATAAGAAAATTATGGTCGAAACTCTGCATTTTGTATTTTGCACTAACTAGTCTATAATAAAATAATAATAATATAGATAAGCATGATATGATAACACACAATAACTACATCATATAGTTCATTTTCAAAGAATTTCACGAGGACATCGAAATTAAATTATTTATTTACTTTACGATTTTATATATTTTATAAATTAAAATAAATTCAATTTATTTATTTATTTATTTTCTATAATAATATAAGCTTTTTCAGTCACATTATTATTGGTGTTTTGTACCATACGTAGTTTTGTACCATTGAGTGTACGTAGGTACTTAAATGAAATGAATAACTTGCAATTTTAGTGTTGCATTTCAATCTATAGTTGTGCAAGTTTTTTATTTCCTTGCGGTACATGTTTTTAGAATAGAACTACAATACCACAGAAAATAAACAACAATATTACAATATATGACCAGAGGCTTTATAATTGAGGTAACGTCCTAATAATCACATTATTAATATATTAAAAATTAGCAATTTATTTTATAATCCGCAGTTATAGTTTTTTTTATACCATTATTATTATATTATAACAAATTCAGTCAGGCAAATTAACACATTGAAAATTTAGTAACCGCAAGTACGGTGGATTTTTTTTTTTTCAATCATGCGCAATTTTGTTGCAATCAAGTCAATGCACGTTTTTTTTTTTTTTTTTTTTTTTTTTTTTTTTTTTTTTACAATTATTGCAGTACACATAAAATTGTTATAAAACTTAGACTAACCTGCGGCTGATTGAAAATATGTAAGGCAAACATGAATTATTATGCAAATTGGTAAGAATGATAATGTAATTTTTGTATTACGTATTTTTCCTCATGATATCATACTAAAACATTAAAATTTAAAAGGTAGAATATGCAATTTTTGTTTCATTAGTTTCTTTCATCCAACATTCATAACACAATTAAATGCATTAGTTTCGGTTATTGCCACAAATGACAATGTAGAAATGAGTGTCAATACAATTTACACAAACACAAATAAAACAAAAAAAGAAAACGACATTCATGTATCAAATTACAATTTGTATTTAAATTGTGTCATCATTCATTTATTCGAGTAATACGTACTGCTTATTTAACAGGAAAACTTTTAGATCTTTTTTAAATGCATGCTATTAAATTATTTTGTTTTCTCATTGCAATGGCAAAATTATTATAACTATTCAGACAACTGCAGTACGGACCCTTACTGAATCCACAATTATTTATAGGTGGAGTATATTATACTGTATAATACTAAAATTGACTGCCAATAATTGTGCTTATATGTGCTGTATATAATAATTTTTAAAATAAATCGAAATTAAAAAAGTATTTAATTTATAACTTAACATTCATAAATCATTAATAAGCATTATAAAGCTAACTTTTATAAATATATGAATGAATATTTAATTGTTTAATGAATTGATATTGTTATTATAAAAAAGACTGGCAACTTATTTACTATTAATTTTGTTACCTAGAAAATTTAGGTACATATTATGATTTCATAAGTCACCAAAATATCCACATGACGTTATGTCAAATAAAAGTGGCATGCAAATCTAATTTTAATATATTTTTAATGAAATTTTGAGTTTTTTATTTTTCTTTTTTGACTGAGCACAAAAAGTGAAGGTTATGTTTTTGACAAAAACATCAAAGTATTTTTGTACGTACATCTTTGTGTGTTTGCGCCATAGTAAAATCATCTATATCTGTATCCCTATACTGTGGTTTGTGCTTGATGGTAACAAGCTTAAAGAAAAAAAAAAAAAAGTTGAATTAGCACGGCTGCTAATCACGTGTGGCAAACACATACATGTGAAGAAAAAAAAAATAGCATAGCAAGAGACGCTAATATTTGCATTTAATTTGCAGAGACTGCAAGCGAGGCTATGTCCCTCGCGAGTATTGTGAAAAAAGTGAGGATGATTTGATGAAGTTATTGTCTCGTATGTATGAAGATAATCTTGACAGAGGTTGTATACATCTTGGTGACGTCAAACATACGCAGGGAGAGAGAGAGAGACAAAAAAATACACCAAATCCTGGTAAATCTACCTGCCATTGTATAATTAGTCAGCGAATAATTAAACATAATTGTTATGAACATTTTTATTTCTTTAGTTATACGGGACTTTGACACATTGAAGTGCCGAGTCCTCTGACGGACACTCAAAAATTTTCAATTGTTTAGATTTTTTGTTTTTTCTGGCACCATAGTCAGTATATCAATAAGTGTTAAATTGTTGTGAGTCAATCGTATTTTTTATTTTTTTTTTTCGTTTTTTTTTTTCGTTTATTTATTTATTTATTTTTTTTCAATAATGCAATGACTGAACCCCATTAGTTTTGAACTACCTCATAGTATTTTTCTCTGTGATATATGTATAAAATAATTGTTAACCTTCTGTTTAAAAAAAAGACTATAGCTTCTTCACATCCAGTATATACCTAAAAGAACGAAATGTTCTATTTTTTCATTTGGCACCAAAATCATACTTTATATTTAAAATTAGATCCACGATAAAAAAAAAGTCTCGGCTGCATAAGAACTAAAGCAACTATAATATACAACTCCGCAGCGTTAACTTTGAATGTTCAATATGTTTTCTTTATAGTATTTTGTTAACAAACTCAATAAGTTGACATAATTACATTTAATATTACTAATAAATTATTTACCCGGAAAACAAATCAAAACAAATCTTCATAGACGCCAAAATTAGTACTATAGATCAAAATTGACCTTGGTGAATGAGTTATGACATTAATCGTTGACTGCCGCGTTATCCGTTTATATACGCACGTTACTTGAATGTTTTAGTAGATTTAAACTGCGTGAATTTAAATCATCCTTCCTTTACGCCTTAGTAGACTAATCCACATTACGATTTCAAATAACACTCAAAGCAATGCTTTTTTTTTATTGTATATATATATTTTTTTAACAAATGATGTAATTTTAGATATTACCAAAAACTGTTGCCTGTGCATGACACAACATAACATTACAACAATTTTAAAATTTATTCATATTTTTTGGACACACCATTGATGTGTAAATAACACCATTTTCACCATCTAAGGTGTGCCATACTGCCATATAAGTGATATTTATGTGTTTTAAAAATTAGATTGAAAAGCTTGTGTTACGTACATAAAAATATTACCTCGAAATTTTATCTATTATATGAATGAAGATTTGAATTTATATTATGTAAAATAAAGTAAAAATATTCTACGTGAAAATTGCTAACAATACTGTATACAGTACGTTACCGCAAAAAGTTTTAAAATTCACATCACTAACACGGAAATAAAATAAAAATTTAACCTACGCTCTATATGCAATTATCTATTTATTCTTATAACTCTATTATAGGAACAAAGAATTCCCAATATAATACTTACAAGCTTTAAAATATATACATGAATATTTTATACATAAAAAGCCTAGCCTCTAATTTTATAAAATGAATAAAGAAAAAATAACAATAATCAACGTCCTTTGTATTCACCGTCATGACAATTTACATAATAAGTAAGTATATATACTCACGGATGCATTACTTTGAATTTTCTTATTATTATTATACAGTACAGTGCTCTTGTCTCTTGGTTCAAGAAATTACATACAACTTTACTGACAACGTACAGTATGTAGTGTATGTACACCTTATACAATTAACCTTATATACATTTGCCTTTTGTTAATCTTCACAACGGAGATATGAACCGATACACAAGAAAAATAGCTACGAAATGGATGAATTATTTTCTTAAAGACGTCACTTATAATGGAAGTTACTGGTGAAGCACGCTATAGCCTATCACATGAGACTTAACTAAGGGACCATTAATTAATCCTTTAGCATCGCATTTTTTTGTTTCTTCACAAAATATAGTACACAGAGAAATTTAATTGAGGGATACAATTGCATGTACTTTTCCGTTATTTGAAGCATGCAATTATTACCGGACCACGTTTATGTAAAGTTAACGATTCAATACTTAACAAACACTCGTAATTATAAAGAAATGAACTATATAATGAACTATTTTTCTAATAAAAAAAGTAATTTGTTTCATATACTGAACTGCATAGAATCAGTGCATGATAGGGTAATTTTGCATAAGAGCTTAACAACTCACAGAGCGAGTTCAGCGAGTATATCTTTAATTTGTTGACCAAATTCACGACTAGGTTATGTATACTGTATTCTGTATACTGTATTGAATTATTTATTTTTCAATTTTATTTGTTTTTCTTGTCTCCTATATAAGACACTGATGAAAATATTATGGCCCAAAATTTGACATAGGATTAAAACAAAAATCTTGCAATCATAATTACAGTGTACTGTATACCACCCAAGAGGATTTTACTGTCGAGTACAATACACGATGCCCCGAGAGAAACGAAAGAGCTGATAAAGTGTTGATAAACGTCTGATTTGCGACAAAAACCGTGCTTTTTGCTGAAAATATGCTGATAGAGTCTGATAGACTTTTTGCTTTGTCTGATAATAACATTATAAACGTCTGATAAATGTATGATTGAGCTAAAAATACTGATATAAGTTTGATAAACGATGGATAATTGTCGCATATCAGCCTTTTATCAGAACTTTATAAATCATTTATCAGCCTTTTCGTTCATCACGGGTGTGCATAATGACGTAACAAAGTGAAAAACTACAATCGCGAGCTTTTGAATAGTATAATTATAAAATATCACAACCATGTATATAAAATATTATAAGAAGTCAATTGCACATTACTGAATTTTGCTTGCTCTAGTAAAGAAACACAACACTTATAGAGTAACTTTTCTCGACGCGATTGTGAAAATTGAGTGAGTTACTTCACTGGCCAAGCAGTGTAAAAATAATTTAAGCGTTTTTAAAATGTGAAATCAATTTGTAATGCATGCACCGTTTTAATAACCAATTGAAAGTGAATATAAAGAGAGACCTTCATTTGAAAATTAATTATGATATGACTGAATGAAATTTAAATATCTTACAAAATATTGTTTATGCAATAGGTTTAAGAGTAACAAAAATAATAATAATAATAATGAGGCAGTATAATGTAGCAACTTAATATAATATGTAATATTTATATTTGAATACAAGGCCAAAATATTAAAAAAGAAAAAAGCAAGAATATTTATATTTATAGTACAAAATTACAAATAAGAATGATACATCACAAATATTTACACAAAACAACAATTCCTACACGTGTTAATTATATACTTTCCTATACAGCTTCTCATTTCATTAGAAGAAAATTAAATCTGATTCAAAAAGTTGGCACCTGACCCTCTAGGATCGCTCTGAAAAAAATAATGTGTATTAAGGGAGCAATTCTAAGAATCATGACCAAGTTTGAGCATCGTAGGTTGATAACTCGAATTTTGGTGGCGCCAAAACCAAAAGTGGTAATTGCGAGCGCTGGAGCGGCGGAGCGCTTGTAGGGACATTTGAGTACTCATATCTCGTAAAATATTAAAGGTAGACGTTTGAAACTTTTTTTATTAAAAGAAAACTTACATGTAGTTATAATGAAATCTTTAATTAGTGATTTCAAAAATTATTGCTTCCATTAAAAATTTCTCAAAATGGTAAAAATCAATATATTTTTTCTTTTATAAAGTCGTGCTACACATCGTTAAAAATTATTTTTGACTCATTTACGGTCTATGTGTATCAACCATGTTTATTTAAACATGAAAAAGTGATTATCAAAATTTTTGAAAATTTTGGTGACCTACAAATCAAGTCCCCAAAATGACGCTTTTTCTAAAATTCGACATGTTCGTGAGCAAATAAACCGGATCCTTCCTAATTTTTAAAATATTTTATGCATATGAGACGAAAGCTAAGAAGGTGTACTTTAAGAAACTGCAATAAAAGTTTTGCTTTTTTGCGTCTGTTATTTTTTACAGCGGTTTCTGTAGAGCCCTCTGCGCGGGGTCAGCGCGCCGCGTAGCACCGCTTACCGGCTCATCGCAGTAACTTTGCGAGCCTATAAAACTATATCTGCTACCCCAAACTTGATGTTACTTTACATCAATGTAACTGGCATATTATGAAGAGTTATAATCCAAAATAAAAATGGTGCTTTTTTATTTCCATGAATTATGTTCGAGTGCCGCGTGTGAGAATGCAATACGAGGGCTTGGAGTATGGCTTGTGTATAACATGCATCTCTCTTATTCAAACATGAAGTGATTTCTGCAGTAAGTTATCACTATTTTATACTTCGCAACTTTAACTATAGGATAATTTGCCTTCAAAAAAAAAAAAAAATCAGTGTTACCTATTTTTTAATGATTTTTTTGCCCGTGTAAATAATATTCAATACGATAATAAGACCTAAAGTATAACTTGTTTGTAAGCTGCATCACTCATTTTCGAATATGACGTTCCGCTACATATTATTGCCAATTTAAGCCTCGCAACTAAAAAAAAAAAAGTTAAACATTTTTCCCCCTCGTTTTTTTTTTTTTTTTTTTTTTAGAAATATATTAATTAAAAACTTGATTCAAACTAAAACTTAAGTAAGTGAAATTTGTGAGTTTAGTAACTAGACCCGCAAATGTCACGTGTACATCATGTTTGAGTTTAGGCTTATTTTGCAATTCGCATTTTTGTAAAAACCCATTAAGGGGGGGGGGGGAGGCGGAGGAGGATAAGAATTTGATTTGGGGGGGGGGGGGGGGTAGACAAATTATCCTAGTTAAAGTTGCGAAGCATAAAATAGTGATAACTTACTGCAGAAATCACTTCATGTTTGAATAAGAGAGATGCATGTTATACACAAGCCATACTCCAAGCCCTCGTATTGCATTCTCACACGCGGCACTCGAACATAATTCATGGAAATAAAAAAGCACCATTTTTATTTTGGATTATAACTCTTCATAATATGCCAGTTACATTGATGTAAAGTAACATCAAGTTTGGGGTAGCAGATATAGTTTTATAGGCTCGCAAAGTTACTGCGATGAGCCGGTAAGCGGTGCTACGCGGCGCGCTGACCCCGCGCAGAGGCCTCTACAGAAACCGCTGTAAAAAATAACAGACGCAAAAAAGCAAAACTTTTATTGCAGTTTCTTAAAGTACACCTTCTTAGCTTTCGTCTCATATGCATAAAATATTTTAAAAATTAGGAAGGATCCGGTTTATTTGCTCACGAACATGTCGAATTTTAGAAAAAGCGTCATTTTGGGGACTTGATTTGTAGGTCACCAAAATTTTCAAAAATTTTGATAATCACTTTTTCATGTTTAAATAAACATGGTTGATACACATAGACCGTAAATGAGTCAAAAATAATTTTTAACGATGTGTAGCACGACTTTATAAAAGAAAAAATATATTGATTTTTACCATTTTGAGAAATTTTTAATGGAAGCAATAATTTTTGAAATCACTAATTAAAGATTTCATTATAACTACATGTAAGTTTTCTTTTAATAAAAAAAGTTTCAAACGTCTACCTTTAATATTTTACGAGATATGAGTACTCAAATGTCCCTACAAGCGCTCCGCCGCTCCAGCGCTCGCAATTACCACTTTTGGTTTTGGCGCCACCAAAATTCGAGTTATCAACCTACGATGCTCAAACTTGGTCATGATTCTTAGAATTGCTCCCTTAATACACATTATTTTTTTCAGAGCGATCCTAGAGGGTCAGGTGCCAACTTTTTGAATCAGATTTAATTTTCTTCATTAGATATAAATTGAAAGTTTTAATTTTATTTTAAAATATTTTCGTAATCGGAGACATTGAAATACCTTAAAAAAAACACAATTTTTCTTGAAAGTTCAATAGCATAATTGTTAAGCAGTACGTTTAAATATCCGCAATGATGGAATACATTTAGATAAAAAAAAAAAAAAAAAAAGAAAAAGAAAAGAAAATTATGAAAGTTGTAGCCAAAGTTAAATTTATAAACTTGTTTTAATTGCTAATGGGTGACAAAAATCGCGAATATAAATATTATTATTTTGTTCGAGTAAGATTCAGTTCTGTATAAATATACAATGCATTTTAAGTGTCATTGGTAATATAAATACTGTAAATAAAGGAGAAGGTTATAATTTTTATAAATAATTTGTATTTCCTATTACATAACATCATATAATACATTCAGTGGGTTTATAATTCAATTAACGGAGACGAGAAGTGAGAAAGTCATAAAATCTACAAGATGGAGCACTCAACATTTTTTATTATTATTTTGTTAAGCTTGCGATGATAATTAAATTTGCATATTTCACCCAACAAAGTACAAGACAAGGCGTTTTATTATTATCATTTTAACCATATCATGTTTTGTATACTGCAAGAGTTGGAGAAACGAATGGTGCGGAGTCACGGCGGTATAAAATTTCAGTTTTCATATAGAAAACTCGTTGAGGTGTGCCAAGTAAATTATATTAGTGAGTATATATGAACTTGAAATATTTCACCACAGGCACAATGTCAAATGTGGGAAGACTTTATTGATACAAATCCTGACAATTTGAATCACCTTATATTATATTATCGCGTACAATAAACTTGATGCATATACTGAAGGCAATGCGTACTTAAATTGAAAGATGAAGTCTTCACACTGTTAAGAATTTAATTATTGATCATAAAACACTTTTTTTTTAATAAGTGTGCAATTTTTAAATTTCTCTATTTTCTGAATTCTTTATGCATAGTGATTTTTTAAATAAATTAATTGCTGGATGCTTTCTTAATTGTTAATACACAAGTATTTCACTTAAACGTGTCCCTTTTATTAAATTGAGACTTAACCACAATTAGCTATAACTAAATCGTCGTGGTAGAAAAAAAAAAAAGGTCCAAAGTAAACTGGCAACCATTGTTGGAAAAAGCATCAAGTGTGCAGGCATTCACGGTTATCTTATGCACTTCCCGTGACACTAAAGACTTATTCTTCCAACAATTGATAGGTAAAAATTAATTTAAGACTTCTTTCCACTTTTAAACTTAATGCATAGTGAACTTTTTTTTTTCTTCCAGCAAACTCTATACACCACTCAATATAATATAAGTTATAAAACAAGATATGGTTATTTTTAACTGATAAACGTGGTGCTCCATTATATTTATGTTCTCCATCACATTATGTAGATCTATTTACACGTGGTGTACTCACCAGGTGATCTTGAGAGCAAACTCGAGCATCCCAGGTAACACGAGGTCATCGCTGCCGAGTAGCCAGCGTCGACCCAGCAGTTTCAATGCCGGCATCCTCCGAGCAACTAATGTTTGAACTGACTAAACTGACGAGAGACTCGCGGCGACCAGGCGGCGGCGTGCAGTGGAGCGCACGCGGTGTGGTATAGAGAGCTAGCGCCCCCCTGTGACAACAAAACACACGTTAATTAAGTACAACACTGACCAACACTGCAATTAAATATACTAAAAATAAAACACACACACAAAAAATAGACTTCAATTTTAGAACTCGCATGTTTCTTTCTACGTGTACAGTAATAACGCGACAACAACGTGGCACTATATAACGTGTTCATTTAAAACAGTATAAGGGACCGGATTTTCAGCAAATGTCTGCTTGCGCCTGCAAGTTTGGTTGCTCCTCGTTCCGCACAACAATTTACTAAATATTTATAAATTACTTTACAAATTGATAATAAGTTGTGCTGCAGGAAAAGTAACTGCTGTTTTTGCAGGCGCAAGCAGACATTTGCAACTGAAAATCTGGTCCCTAAGTATAAGTGCATGGCAACAGCACACGATATCATAATATTGATAGCATAACTAAAAAACTAAAGTTTGTCATATTTAAATTGTGACAGAATTTGCACTATAATTTTTCCCTGTGTCTATTTTTATTTAACGTAAAACAGAGACTGTTTTAAATTTAGGCCTCTTCTTCTTCTTCTTCTTCTTTTTTTTTTATGATATTATTTTTTATAAAGAAAAATCAGTCATAACGTCGTCGATAAAAATTATGTTCCATGTCCCAATGCCAAGAAACATTGGAACTTGTAAAATATGATACGCCAGTATTAAAATAGTAGGTTGCATAATATTACTATATCAAATAATTAAATTAATTATATAGACAAAAAAGCAAAATAAATGCTATATAGGGTTACTAATTGAACATTAAAATTACTATACAAGTGAAACTTAACTTATAAGATTGTGATAACTTACTAAACTAAGGTTGCGAACTCTACGACATTGTGCACGGATATTAATTTCGGTCATGCTTGCTGAATGTATGTATGTAAGATAATTCCCTAATTGTTTTGTTGGTGATGAAATTTCAAATTATATGCAAATTTTATTCTTTGCTCTCATGATAACAAATCTTAATTTTTGTTAATGACAAAGAAAATTTTGCAATCAATCAGCAATTACTCTGTTCTATCAATGTTCCGTGAAAAATATAAAATAATAATAATATTGGTCATACTATTATTGTTTTACCCGACGTAAAAGTGTGTTTAAAAAAATCCTACTTCAAAGATTTTGAGGCGTCAGTGCAACAGATTTCTTAAAAGTTGCTTATACAAGAAGATCACGCAATTATAAAGACTATTAGAGACGAACATTAAAGATATTATATAAAGAACAGTTTTCTTTTTCCTCGCTGCATAGATCAGCTAACGCGCTCCAACGATAGTTTCTATAATATGACGTTATGACTGATTTTCCTTTATGAAAAATAAAATCATGTAATTTACAGTATTTTGACACACAAGCCTATTATTTACTTACAATTGAAAATCTTCATTTCACTGTTTCAAACACACGGTAAAAAAAATAATAATAAAAAAAAATATTTTGCTTATATAAAGGAAAAAAATACACAGCATGAAGTATGTAACTAGGTTTTTCTGTACGATCGGCCCACAGAGAACGATGCACATAGAGAAATGCACATGCAGAAAGAAAGTGTTGAATTGACAGTTATGACCGCTGCATTGAATACAGGGCATTAGAAAAAAAAAAAATTATAGGTAAAGAGGTTAAGTCAGTCAAGTGCAGTGTACTCACTTTATATAACTCAACCATATTATAGATAACAAAGCAACCTTGCTATATAATAACTACTAATGAGTAAAAATCTACGACCGCATATTATTAAATACTAACAATCAAGGATAGACAAGCTACTTCAGGTGAAGGTATTTCATAAATCAACTTAACAATTATTATTATTATTACATAAATACATATTATTATAATATAAAAGTTGCTATGTAAGGTTTGTTTATTTTTCTTTTATTTACCATGTGTTCGTTTGTCACAAATTATTTGTGTTTTTTTATATATAATGTGTTACATCAGTATATTATATTGTGTATTATATAAAAGTGGTCTAACTAGCTGAGTTATTTAAGAAAGTGAAAGAAATACTAATAATAAAGCTGCGTATACGACAATGCTTAGCCTTGGCCCTCGCGATCATTATGCTATTATGTCACTCACTTTGTATACTCATTGATCCCTCTGGACCCGCACTCGTGTATACGTACTTTCTCTATACAGCTTTCTCCCGAGCAAAGTATATAGGGAATTTTATATCAATACTTCGTATTTTATGTATTAATATATAAAAGTAAAACCATCGTGGTTGTGTTTAGTAGTTATTATCTGCAAGCTTCCGTGTACAGTTCAGTACAAAATTGTGTCTTTTTCATTTATTTTTATTTCTTTGTTTATATACATCATATAGTTTACGTTTACAGTAACATAACACAACAATTTTACGTTACTTTAAATTCATCTTGTTAATTTATAAACATTAATTCTGGAACTTAAAATCTATAAAACTATTAAAATATTTACAGTATTTTTTTTTTTTTATTTATTATTATTTTTTTTTTCTACACTAATTGCCTTCAAGCACGTTTTCTTTTAACAATTTTTACCAAAATAGTCCCTATTGGTATAAATACTATTTTGTTATCATTTTTTTTAAAGAGGTTTTCATACACTGCGTCATTTTTCGCCTCTTTATGAATAATCGGGAGAAAATCATAAAATTTGGCAGTTTCATAAGTATGGACATCGTACTCAAAAGTTTTAGAATTTTGATTTGGTAATACTATACTTAATTTTATTTCTTGTACATATTAAAATTACATTTTAATACGATTAAATAATAAGATATTTACTTTTATTAATTAATTTACTATAGATTAATTGTTTTATTTTCATTTAAGTAAATATATATGGCATTTATTATTTATCATTTTTATGTTTTTGGGCGCGACGTCAAAATTTATTAAATGATGTGATTAAAGAGTAAATTTTTGGGAGTTGTCTGGTGCCATTACTTTAGTTCACTTAACCGAATAATGTAAAACCACAAATGAATAAATACTTTATTTGAGTTCATTGATTTTTACCGTGACTGACATTTTATATTGACTTTTTACTCATATGATTATATGACATTTTTCACTAGAACCATCACTGGAAATGGAAAAGCCAGTTGGGAAATGAGAACGCGGGACATACTGAGAAAAAAAATGCAATTGATCATGGTCATTGGTGAGTCATAACTGCACAATCACGAGGAAAATTGTACGTGTCCATCTCCTGGGATAGATGTAACAATAAAAGGTATATTTTAGCGCGATTTCTGCTTCATCGCGGAACAAGGAATAAGTAATTATTGCCTTACTCATGCTCGTAATGAATGACTGAGAGAGAGAGAAAGAGAGAGAGAGAGAGAGAGAGAGGGAGTTAATGAAATTACATACAATACGAAGAGTGTCTTGATAATAATAGCAAAAAGAGATCGGCGCAAAAGAGAAGCGGAAGTGAAGAATATTAGATTATTATTGTACTGTTATACGCCCACTATCATCATCATTGCCCTACAAAGAAGTTATAATATAAATTGAAGAAAATATTCTTATTGAATTTGCAAAGAAAGATCGATGAAAAAAAAAATTTATATCGTAAAAAGCGAATAAAATCAAAGTTAAAACTTTTAAATTACTTTTACACAATAAATTTTTTTATTGTGGTTCCGGTTAAAAAAATATAAGATTATCTGACCTTTACTTAACCTTCAAATTAGGCTCATTTATTTAAAGACGATGCCAGATAATGGCGCGATATAATATAACGAGAGAGAGAATGACAAGCATATTTTTTATGAGTTTAAAATATTGTGATTAATATACCCTTATTATACTTAATATTTTATTGTATATGTGTACAATGTTCAAACATTACATTTTTTACATATCCAGGATCGTACATATTATATTATTTATTATGTAATACATTCGTGATGAGTGGTCACAGGATTTTCATGTCAAACGCAATCCTCGTATGTTATGAAAGGTAATTAAATAATAAAGATGCATTTACATGGCATTTTTTTTATAAATATTATTATTACTATATTTTTTGTCACCAACTTTTAATAATTATATGCATGTTGATTTTTTTATGAACAGAGAGAGAGAGAGAGAGAGAGAGAGAGAGAGAGAGAGAGAGAGAGAGAGAGAGAGAGAGAGAGAGAGAGAATTGGACAATAATGCTGGTCTTTCAGTCACGAACCAACACTGCAGCATGCAATGCAAAAACAGCAGTACATTACATTAGTACTACAGTACTATCTTCAGTACAGTACATAGATGGGAAGTAAGTATGTAATATGATGCCTCCTATTATGTCGCGTGCATTGGTATCCACGCAAGGAAAGTTTATATTATATATATAAATACACATAGCAAGAGTAATGTTATGTAATTATATTCGTTACTTACTTGTAACGAAATATTTAAATTTTGAGCAATTAAGAGGGGTGTTAAAGAAAGTTATGATGTAGAAGTACTGATATCACAATTTATAATTGCTTGTTATTATCAATGATTTCCTACTCCTAGACATATTATCACAATAGTATCACAATTATATATCTATATAATATATTATTATTCAACATTTCATAAGAAGGGCATTGTATAACTATTATTATTTTTTCTTTCTAAAGCTTAGATTATGAATATAATTTTGCACTCTAAATTTTCCCAACAGCGATAGTGAATAAAATTGAATTTGCTTTTTTTTTTTTTTTTTTTTTTTTCAATTTCATTTGTTTGTCAAACGCAAGAAGCAATAAAACAACAAGTATCGTTAAAAATATTATAACCAGGCACCTTCTAAATAGGGACAATTAAGATGGTCCTGATTATAACACTTTCCTTTCTTCATGGCATTCTGTGAACTTGTGCACCACAATTTACATATTTTATCACGATATGATTCACGACTTCAATTTGAAATAAATATACACAGACAAACATAGGAAGTAGTGTTGTTGATTCAGACACGAGGAACGAAGGATGTTTAAAGTTGTGTGGCCATACAGTTACGCAGCACTTAGCTGATTACTTTCCACCAAAATAAACACAATATATACATCAATCATCCTTCACTTCATCCTCCGCATACATATTAGAATATTAAGGAATTTAATCGTTGCAACTAAAATTAAAACGTATTAATTTCACTGATATTTAGCTCTTGTAATCAAGGTCATTTTTTGTTGACGTGGGGACTGCTTTCAAGTTCAGCAGGACGAAAAACTTCTTTTTATGAGCAGTGACATTTCTACTTTATTTTTTTTTTCCTTCTTCTATCATATATAAATAAAATTTAACCTTTAATGTCAAATTGATTTTTTTTAAACATACTTCAGATTTTGACCTTCACACAAAATCAATTAAATATTCATCTTCATGTTTGTTTTCACGCCTAGTATGTTTGTAACACATCGCCACATATGAGTAACAGATATAGGATTTTAATGTGTGCTATACCGCTGGTGAGGTGTAGGTACAGGTGTACCAGCAATCAGTTGCACGCAGGAAAACGACAGAGAACCCCAAAACTTTATATCCATTAGCATACACGGTACCAAGTGATTTGTGAGAAAACAATACTGCATTAAATGCATAAATTTTATAGAATGCATAGAGAGATTTAAATGAAGGCATATTATATATATAATCACACTTTTAAATGTTTCATATAAGATAACAATTTTGTCAAAATCTTTGTCCCAGTAAAAAAACATATATCACCTTTTTTTTTTAATGAACCATGTTGTATTAATTAAAATAAAATGTAGCAGCACAAAATTATAACAATAATTTTTTTAACACATAATTTCTGCATTGCTTGCAAAAAATGCACATAAACGAGTTTCTATTGCGTAAAAAATGACAAGGTACAAGAAAGGCACATTCTTAATGCGTATTATTATTTATTATTATAATATATTAAACCTTAGCATGCATTGCAAGCTGCAGTAAAATTCATTGCATTGTATATTGTAAATGTATGTACTGAATGCATGTATCTGCTGCTAGTTAGCCCGAGTCAAGGCATCGAATAGAGTTAACCTCAATTCTTGACTGCCATTCAATTAAAATTGCAACTGATATACCTGCAGCATCTCATCTCGACTGCATGCATCTTGACTACATGCTTCTCCACTGCATGCATCTCGATAGAGGGTATCAAGTGAATGGGAGAGTACAATATATAAAATTAACTATATAAATATAACATAAAATAATAATAATAATAATATAATGATGTACTGTAATAACAAAATAGATAAATAAATAAAATAGCAACCTGATGAACCTAGATTAATGAGTGCGCATGTGAAAACTATGTTATTGTTGTAGAATATTTGGAGATAAAAGTCTTGATTGGCATTTTAGCGTTTGATGACCTGTAATATTATATTAATTAACATGCAAACGTTATATTGATGATATAGACACCCTAAATATAAATTTACATTAATAAGACACATTATTTTTTCTTTTTTAATGTAACATTAAGTGTTATTAGAGGGAGGGGGAGTATAATTGATGGTGTGACAAAATATAGCCAATAGATATTCGAGGAAGCTTGGCAATTGGACAAGAATTAGGTGAGATAAGTTGTAAAACAGAAAGTTAAATTATTACGTAAAACACTTATTACAAAGACACGCACTCACCACTAATTAAAAATAATTACTATGCATATATTATTAGAATCATTTTATTTATTTATTTATTTTAAGAGTAAAATAGTATTCATCATTTTTAGCATTCTCATTGTATTAGCTCTCGAGGTTAAAACTATTACTACAAATTATTTATTTTTACATCTGAGGATTTATTATTATTATTACTATTTTTAAACTGACAGGTAATGCTTCTGTTGTATGAAAAGTTGTCCCATTTAATCGAATTAAAAAAGATGATAGTAAGTTTATAGAACGCAAGAATGTAAATCTATATCTATAAATCTATATAGGTGGAGATAGAATCACACACACACATATTTATTTTAAGGCGGGAAATCACAGGTACTACGGGATTTGACTAAAAAACTGTATAGAAAGAAACATCTAAAATTTTGCACAGGGATACATTAGGATGGTATCTTAAAAAAATGTAATTAAATTGGAAGGTCACCATGCTAGACTTTAAATTGAGTTTTTTTGAAGTTTTAGTCCGATAATAGTCCATCGTGTTAATTTCAATAATTATTTTCTCTCTTATCTGATGGTCACGAGTTCTGAAAATTTTATCATAGGTAGCTGTTACATTTAACTTTTAAATGGCATCATATACTTTCAAAGTTTTTTTTTTAAATTTTGAGATACAAGCTATCTATATACAGCCCTTAAGTACAACCCCCTCCCCCACTCTTACTAATTTGATTAATTGCATGTGTCAACTATACATGCTATCTTAAATACAGTAATTAGCTCACTTATATTATAAGTTGCTCATTACAAGATATTAAATAACATTTAATGTAACCATATTGCTTGCTTGCGTTACTGCAGCTGTTTTGCCCCAGGAGTATCCTATTCTGAACACATTCACTCGACAACAACTCGAGGAACTTCTTGCCTCCAAGTCTCCAACCATTACGTCACTTCCAGCTCTGCGTCTTGGCTTAATTTTTATTCATAGCTCTAGATATCGCGGCACTATAAATCAAAATCACTAATTAGACTTCGAGCTTAGTAAAGCTTGGGTATTGGAAATTTGGGTTTTCTACTGTTTATATAAATTTTATATAATATATATATTGGAGGATGCGATAGTTCATCAGGATATAATATAAAGTAATATATAAATTATTGGCTATCAGGTTAAAAGTTTATTTTTCCACATTTGTTTAAAAAATATATATATTACGCAAGAGATCGTCTTTAATTATCCACAAATTTGAATTTTGTTAAAGGTTATACTTTTGTTTAGGTTCTTTTTGACCTCAATCGAAAATCCTTGCTCACATTTTGATTTGACATTCTGATGTAAACAATTAAACAAATAAAAACATTTAATAATTTAAGACTAAAAATTATAGATGTTAGCAATTTTCGGTGCGATTTCATATCAAGTTGTAAAGGCAGAAAAATATAATTCTTAAGGCAAATCTAAGAAATACGATAAGAAGTTTTTGGAAATTTTTAAATTACATTTTTATATTCTCTTTAATTTCACTATATAATTACAAATGTGATAATTTTAATATTTTTCTTTATCACTTATCCGATACTGATGTAATGTCCTAGAAATTTTGATTTACAAGCTTTTATTACCAAATGCCTTAAAAAATTACACACACACAAGTAGGGGGTCAACTTTCGAACATCCGAGAAGCGAGAAGCTTCCAACAATAATAACCCTTATAAAAAATTGCAGAAATTTGGTCCTTAAATCACATTGAGCACCACATATATATCATTAATATTTCTATACATGTGTACAATATTGCGTTAAAGTTGAATTCATATATTACATAATTATACTATGCTTCATAGACAATTACATTGAATTTTTTTTTCTGTATAATCACATAATATTGCACAAGGATTTCAACTTTACGTATACAAGTTTACTCAGGAGTTAGAAAATTTTATGACCGCATGCACGTGTATACATTTGAATATTTCCTTGAAGATGTGAGGTATATGAAATGAAAGCGAGTTCATTATTACTTATAATGGGCATAGAATTACTTCTTCTTTCTTACCACTGCGTTAATAGTACATTAATATTTAATTGTGAGGAAAATTGACATATGTTTAACACGAGATATAAGCAAAATTGGCAAGTGAATATTCAATACAAATATATTATTATAAATATGTTCGTATGTTGCGTATTACTATAGCAAAACAAAACACAGTTTATTTTACTATAAATATAATACATACATTTTGTAAGAAACTTCAGATGAGATTTTTATCTAGATAGAGATACACTTGCCTATATCACAGGAGGCGCGGGGAAAAGCAAAAGTAACTTAATTTGCTATTCTTAGAGGGGTCATATTTATATTATATACAGTAATAATATATGTATTTGATTTACACTAGTAATTAAAATAATGAATATATATATATATATAAATATATATTTCTTGTAGCATCAATACAATGATGATGCAATGTACATTATTGTACTCAAATGTTGCACAAAATTAAAAAAGCTTATTTCATTAATGTCACTATACTGTAGAGAGCATGATAGCGGAGATTTGGAGAGAAGTTGTTTATTCTTCCTATGAACAAAACATTTTTAGATTAGGTCATATGAGGCGACCAGGGGTTGGGGGTTAATAGGATTAAGCCGTGGCAAGTGGACCGTGAAGGTCGATTAAGTTGCTAAAGCGAGCACCGACGTGAACTCGAGCTGAAATAATCCACGTGTACCTATGTGGTCACCTGATCATTCATGTGCGAGCAATGTGCTGTTAATTTACCACCCTTTCACCCCTTCTTACTGTATGTGGGAGAATAGAGAGAGAGAGAGAGAGAGAGAGAGAGAGAGAGAGAGAGAGAGAGAGAGAGTCTGTCAGACAGACAGGCAGACAGTCAGTGAGCAATAAATAATTAAGCTTACATGCAGTATATTACAGTATTACATGATTACATGATAAGTACTGTACAGTACAGTACTTATCATGTAATCATGTAATACTGTAATACTGTACATGATAACGACAAGCAGTATTATAATTTTATTAACAAATAAATCATTCCGCAGTTTTGTCTAATTTTATATCCTTCAGGTAAAAGAACATGCATATTACCTATATGCGTTTATATTTAATTAATAACTTCAAATAGTGATTATACGGTACCTACTAAATAAAACCTTTTTTTTCTTCTTCTTTTTTTAAGTTTTGAAAATAATATCTCAAAACTTTAGCATATTATCAGCAGTTTATGGGCACAGGTCCTATATACATGGCGGTTTACGGGAAATTACTTCCATGTAGCGACCTCTAAATACCATCACATCAGTTTGTAGATAGCAAATTTTAACATGCATATTTATGTGATCGCTTAATCAAAACAAGAATAAGGGATCGTAAAAAATATACTGGGAGGGAGGGTAACTAATTGCACATTATACTATCGTGACACGAGAACTTGCAAAACTTTGCTTTACATACCATTTTGTTATTTTTTGAGCCCATATAATATAAAAGGACATTGATATAAATTATTATAATGTACAGTCAACCGGGGTGAAATTGAACACCTAGTTTCAAAAAATTATTACTGCTTTTGGGCTGAATTTTTAGCCTTAAACTACCATGGTCCTAATTACTAGGGGTCTTGGTATATTATGTAACAACTCCAGGTCCACCCCCAAACCCTCAAAATTTTTTTTTTAATTTTATTTGCCCAAAAGTCACTTTAAAAATATTTTCAGTAGGAAATCGATGCATATTTAAACAAAATGTAGTTAATTTTTCTATTCAAGCACCTTAATTTCAAAATTTATATTGCCTGAATGGAATTTGATAGTTCTACCCTTAATTAATGTTAATTAGTAATTTTTTTACTAGATTGCAAACACTCAATTTTAAAAATAGGGAAAAAAATTAATATTTGATTTTTCAGCTGCAGTTTTGGTTATGGGTATATCTATATTAGTACTATAAAGGAGGTGGTGTTCCTAATTTTTAGCTAACTGGCACCCTTGACCCTGAAATGACCCTGTCTTTAAATTTTCATTTTAGAGAAAATCCAACAGCACCATTAAATTCCTAGGCCCTCAAAACCTAAGAATCGACACCTTGGTCATTCACATGTCAAAAATCACACTTCGTAGGAGAGGGTTCCGAGTCCTCTGACCCTTTCCTGCCGCGACGGACCCTTTTTTTCAAAATAGTCTTAACCTGGAAACGGGTTGAGATATTTCAGCAAGTAAGATGTTGATATATGTAAGTTTTTAGGGGCAAGCAATCCAGTGGTGAGGTTAAAACTTTGCTAAGTGACAAGGAAAACATTTTCAGGGTCAGATAATATATAATTATGGTACTCTGCATTCTACAGCTTCTAAAATACAAAATGCCAAAGTTTCAGAATGATACAGCTAAGTTAAATTTTAAGGCCTATAATTAGCATGAGAAATGTCTTAAAGTCACCCTGGGTAGGTGTTCAATTTCACCCCGGAGAATAAATTAGGCTATTAAAAATAGACCTCTTGCCTAATTGCAATAAAATTTGGTATGCATTATATAGTCAGGAAAATATAATATGATAGGATGCTACCAGATTCACATTATGCTATCTTTCATCCCACCACCCTCCAGGGTAGAAATTTTAAAGGTGTTTATTTATTGTTAACTTTCCCACTTCTTGGAAAATAATTTATTCTGGAAAAACAAATTACTAAGGGAACTCGGCAAAAAGCCAGCAAAATTAAATTTGGACATGTGCAATTGTGCACTATATGCACACACAAAATTTTAAGTTAGTTGCATAACCCACTATTGACAAACAAGGGTTTAAAGTTAAAATAAGCAAGTGTTCAATTTCACCCCGGTTGGCTATTAAAAAAAAAAAAAAATCAAAAAAAAAAAAAAAAAAAAAAAAACTGGATATAAAAATAACATAATATTTAGACGATCCTAAAATTTTAAACTTTCTGCAGTATAATATCTGATCCTAAAATAAAAATAAATTATTTTTGTTATTAAAATATATACGAACCTGCGTATATTAATTAACACACACCCTTATAAAATAATTACAAAAAATATAACTTTTAGCATTTTGCGTGTTTCATATAAAAATGTTATAAATATATTATGTAAGAGAAAGAGAATATAATATTTTATATATGTATTAATATTACATATAATAAGAATATGATGATTATCATCTGTAAATAAATTTTGTTGACTTTTAGTGCTAACCGGGAACGACAAACATTAATCGCAAATTTAATTAAACAACAATAAACGATGAGCAATTGAGCATTATAAACGTGCAGGGTGCAGGAGTACATTATCATATTTTTTATAGGACAAGTACGCACCGCCCATGAAAAAAAAAAGTGTGTGCGAACACTGTTCGCACAGTGTTCCAAATGATTGGAATGCATTTGGAATGCATTCCATTAGGGTTCCTATATGTTCCACTATGTTCCTCTTTAAAAAATGAAAAAAAGGAATGCATTCCGAATGCATTCCAAAAAAAGTATGTTCCAAGTGCATTCCAAAAAAATCATCAAAATCCTACTTTTTATAATTAAAATTAAAATATTACGTCATATTGATCTAATTAATGCAATTTTAGTGTAATCAATATACATTTTCACAAATTTACGTGGCATACAATTCTTATAAACTGTATTGTTGACAGCAAAAAAAAAAATAATAATAATAATTATAAAAAAAAATAATAAAAAAAAAAAGATTCGTTACATATATTGCAAAATAATTATAAAAATATTTAATGATATGTTTATAGGCCTATATCCTATATGCATATATGCACTTCGCAGTTTTAATTTCTCTATGCAAGTTGATTTTTTTTTTTTTTTAAATATTTTAATAGATTTTACAGTTTATAACGTTGAAATATTATAGTATATATACATAATTCAGTTCAGTACAATTAATAGTAATTGTAGTATAATAATATACTACAAAAAGGAAAAATTGTCATCGTATATAGAATATATAGCTCATTTAAGTAACTTATTTAGATTAAAAATTAACCACGGTCTAATTATTATTTTATTTAATAATAGAAAGCATTAATAAATACTTAAAAATATTAAATAGTAAAAAATGTAAATTGTGTGTACTTAAATAGTTTAAATGTTATGTGTTTCATTATGATTTGAAATTTTGTAAGATAGAATTATGCCTGTAATTTGTAGTTTAATATTAATAATTAAAAATTTTAGTTTCAAAACCAATATTTCAGCAAGTAAAATGCGGAAATTTTAGAATTTGAACATTTTAAAGTATCGAAAATGTAGAGGAAATAATGACCATTAATTAATTACTTTTAACATAATTAATTAATTTCAATATTTATTCAGATAAATTGATTTTAGAAACTGCTAATCAAGTCCGTCAGGCGACTTGCATGTTGTAGCTTTATATAGCTCGACCAAACTTTTAACTTTAACACAAGAGAGTGCAGCAGCAGCCCATTGCCAGGAGACCGTGAGACTTCAAAAAAAAAAAAAAAAAAAAAAAATCCAACTTAATTGCCCCTCTTGCTATTGTATTTATTTATTTTTTTATCATTTTTATTATATGTTCCAAGTGGGTGCCAAATGAGATTTGGCACCCACTTGGAATGCACATGGAACCCAGTTGGAACATAGTTATTCAATATGATCCTTTAGCATTCTAAGTGGGTTCCAACTATGATCCATGGAACCCTGTTGGAACACGATTTTTTTTTTCATGGGCGTATATACGCTTTTCTTATATATATGTATAACGTATAACATACATATTTATAATATGTACATATAATACATATAATAATGTACACTCCTGAGTCCTCCCGAATAAATCTGACGTTCGCGTTTTAAAGTTTCCCCATATATTTTACATTTGGAGACATGAACGCTGCGGTCAGATATATTCGGAAGGAGTGGCGGAGCGAGTACATGCGGCGGAGAACGAAGATGTCAGGTAGATGTCAAACCAGTGGGTACACCCCTTTCCCTTTAACTTCGACAAATATTTAGTAAAAAATATATTTTACAGAGAATACGCGCTTTTAAGTCCGTATAATAAGTAGAAACATTTCTTCGGATTACATTTTTATATATTTAATGATCTAAACAATAATAATACTATGTTTTTATACACGAAAACATTATATTATATTATGCAAATAAAAAAACAAAAATAGTTTACATATTTTTGACACTTACTTACAAGAAGAAGCTGATATGTATTCACTGATCTTGGCACAGCAGCATCTTTATTTTGTAATCACTCCAAATGTCACTCCCGTAAAGTTCTAAATACAAAAGTTCTGTCAGATTTATCGTTTAAGTAACAAACACTTCAAGTTATAAGGGCTATAAGGGCATACCTGCTCCCTGTCAACTTCAATTCTATTCTAATTCTACTCTATATTATAATCAACAAAAACAACTTTTCAACGCTACGAGCCAACGAGCATCCAAGCGGCGGAGCCACGCGGGCTACTTGTAAATAAAAATTATAAACAAAATGACAGCTTCTGCCATCTATACTCTATATATAAACTATTTCAGTACGGTAATGAGTTTTAAAATTTTATTATAAATTAAGAAAAGCCCCAGAAAAGCCCATTGCGGCTTTCATTATAAAATAAAATAATATAGAAAAGGGTTTCTAATTATTGTAATACTCAATATTTCAGAGTATTATATATTATATTAATATATTATATTTATTATATATATTTATAAAATAATTGCAACATTGCAAAAAATAATTAATGTGCACTTTTATATAGCCATAATACATAATAATCTAAATATTTTTTTTTAAAACTTATTAATACAGTATTGACTAGTAAAGAAACAACAGTTTTAAGGCCGACTATAAGCGATTTCGGTTACATCCACTTCCGTTTCTCCTACTACGGCTGCGCAGTAAGTCGAAACGGAAGCGGATACAAGCGAAATTGCTTATAGTCAGCTTGAAAACAGTTGTTCCTTTATCAGTCAATAGGAATAAAATTATTCATACGGTTTTTAATTGAAAGGAGGCAAATAATAATGTAAAGGACACACAATGATCTTATAGTTTTATAATTTTTTATTTTATATATGACTCAACAGTAGAACACATAGAAAAAATAAATAGTGAATACAATTTAAAAAGAAATATCATCCTCATTTCCCCAGCTCCACATTTGATGAAAAGCCGTTTACAATGCTAATAATTTGAATTAATATACAATACATTAACCACAACACTGGCAACCTTTTAGTAATAAGGATCCACAAATTTCAAGAGTTATGTTTATGAGACTTTTGAAATTTTACACCTATTTTACACGGGAAGTTTTAATGAAAGGGTTTGGCTTTCGTGTTACACCGTGTTGTATAAGCAGTAAAATGACATTGAAAAGGAATTCGGCTCAATGTCAGTTTACTGCTTATATAACACGGTGTAACACGAAAGCCAAACCCTTTCAGTTATGTTTATATATGAAACAAAAAGATCCAAACCTTTGACGGCTTATATATTGGAAATCTGAATTTCAACAACCCCCCCCCCCCCCCCCCTCTTAACCCAAATATCTAAATGATAAACAAAATATTTCTACAGAGCAATACAGTGTTAAGTTATAAATCACTTAAAATTAAAGACAAAGTTTGGTATTAAGGGTGCTAATGAAAACTATACACCACACAAAACAAGACGCAAGTCAAACTTGCATTCAAGTACAGGAATGTCAAGTCATTTTTTTTTTTTTTTTTTTCTTTCTTTCTTTTTTTTTTTTTTGTAATAAATAACAAATCCCAAGAAATGATAGGAGAACCAAGGGACCTCAAAAATAATGTCTTCAATAGAAGACTTGCAAACGTTGATGAACAACTAACAAACTCAGAAGCCAACAGTGACAACTTTTTATTCCTGTCTCAAATCTTTCTTATGAGAAAAATGAAGGAGCTGTAACTTAACTAAGATTTTTTTTTTCTTGATGCTGAAATTTTTGTTCTATCTAACCAAGTCTTCGAGCTTTTGATTTCCTGAATTTCAAGTCATTTGGATGTTAAGATAATTTGTCACCAAATTACTTGAAATTCAGAAAACAAAATCTTTTAGGCTTACAATATGCTACATTAAAATTTCAGTGCAAAGATTTAAATATCATTATTTTGCTAGCTGTTTTAATGTTATATAAGAAAGCATGATACAGGAACACAAAATCATCTGTTAGCACATTGTTAGCATTGTTGAGCTGTGAGTTTGACTGCTCTTTTTTAATTTTTAATTCAACCCCCTTTTTGCAAGTCTTCTATTAAGGTACTACTTTAGGGTAGGAGTGAAAATTTTTTATTATGACTTTGAATTAAGTTAAGGCTGGTGTACCCAAAAATGAAATCAAAAAAATTCTATCTTAAAAACTCGCGTCGCAACAGAGCGTCAAAGTATCGCAAATGCCCCGCCCCCTAATGCTAATGAATCTATATTTGGACCCTAATTTTGAACAACTTCAATTTTTTTTCAGAGGTTAAAAAAAATACTAGCTTGTTTTTCGTGTTGATTTTTAATGAAAAATGATTTTTCAGATTTTTCTAGAACAAATCTGCCGAGAAAAAAATTATCGCAAATTGACCCATGTTAATGTGAATATGCAATCTTCATTAATTTTTTTCTCTATAAATTTTTTCGTAAAAATCGTTTAAAAAGTCAAATTCATTAAAACTTGATCTATAGAACACACTAGTATTTTTTGTTTAGAAGTTGGTCAAGAAAAATTTTGCACACGGGGAGCTTGAAGTTTTGTATGTTTTGCGTGTTAAAGGGGGTGTATCCCAACGACTTTTAATGCTAATTTGCGGAAGATTTGATTTGAGCCGAAACTTTTTGGAGTATAGAGAATTGTTTCTTGGTTCATTATGAACCTAAAAAGTGATATTAAATTAAATTTTATGACAACATTGCTACCCTAAAGTAGTACCTTGAATGTGAAATGCACAAACATTAATATTTAGATAAATCCAAGACACTTTAAAGGATATAAGTGTTTAAACACTACTCTAAATTCTAAAAAAAAAAATAAAAAAAAAAAATAAATAAATAAGAAATTGCAATTACAATGAATATTAAAGAAAAGGATAGAAATACTAGAAAAAGCAATACCATACAGTAGAAGTTCTGTGGAGTGGTTGAGGTCTTACGTGGGGCAGAGTTTAGTTTTAATGTGTGTATAACCAAGAGCTTTCATCATCATACTGACAATATCAATCAAGGAAGAGATTTACTTGAGCAGATCACAGAGTTGCATGTAGTCTTATACTTATTTGTGCTTACGTAAATTTCTTCCTCGTTGATATTGTCATTATGATGATGAAAGCTCTGTGATACAAACATTAACTTAACTCTGTGCCATGTGAGACCTCGACTTTTCCATGGAACTTCTAAGGTGGTAAGACCCTTCCTGTTATTTATATTCTTTTCATTCTAAACTGAAGAGCTTGTTGTTTCTAAAATACCTTGAATGTCAATAAATACTAAGCAAGGTACGCAACTTTATAAGGCATTTCCTATCGTTTTCCTTTCTTTACATCAAATTGTAATGAACAATTTTACCTTATTAATAAAAAATTCCAAGACGTGGCAACTGTTTTGAAATAAATACTTCAAAATAGTTAGACAAGAAAAATACAAGCTCATAATGGGACACTTTGATTTAAATGTTTTAAACATTTTAAAAATTGCATGCAAAATTTGCAAGTCTTAAAACAAATTTGCTCACATTAAGTTCCAAATAAAAATTATTATTTAAAAAAAATAAATAAAAAATAAACTTGTCAAATTTTTTCTGCTAACATTTCAAAATGCAACTTCGTACAATTATTTTATTTAGAGAGAAAAACAAATCAAGAAGTATCAAATTAAAATCAAGTAGATTGCAAACTCAAACTGTTAGAAGAAAAAAAATAAGTGAGTAAAGAACCACTAAAACGCCACTATGACGAGTTTATTACAAACAAATCAAAGAAAGTTAAGTTTTTTTTTTTTTTTCTATTATTGTTATTAATAGAAGAAAATTTCATTTTTAATGTAACTCAATGCTAACAATTTTTTACACTCATAAGAGAAAAATTACAGCTACATAACTTTGATTTGAAAATCTACCAAGAATAATTAAGTATGGCTTAAAACTATTCACTTGTTTTTTTTTTTAATAATTATTATTTGTTTACAAATTTAAATGTCATTATTTCTCTATTATACATTTTTTTTTTTTTGTTTCTTTTGCTGAAACTTGGTGGCAAATCACAATCTTCCCCTCTCTTATTTATATTTTATATAATATTTTCATTTCTTTGCATGGCTATAACACATACAGCACAGGTAGTTGAAAGTACAAAAATGCAATTATTTATAAATACACATTTCAATATTTGCTGCAAGTGTTAAAAAATACTTTGTGTGTTTTCTTTCATTATTTTCTTTTACATACATATATTTTTATTATTAATATTATTTCCAAGATAATTATATAACATGATAGAATTTCACTCTGTCTTGAGGTACCACACAACATTATTCAAATTATTTCATAAGTTGCCAAATATGTCTTCTCAAATACACATCAACACAATTAAGTCAGCAATCATAAAATACACTATGTACAAAATATTGACTTCAGACAATATTGACAACCAAAATTCTATCATGATGCAATATTATTTTATATATTTTAATATAATAATAATAAATGAAGAAGAAAAAGAAGCATTACTATTCACATTATACTGTGGTGGAATCATTTATAAATGTATATTTTATTGCAATTATCTTATTGAAATTTTTATTACTTGTAAATTTAAACATTACTTTTTTTATTTATACATTTGTATGATAAAATTTACTCATAACTGATAAGACCACAATTCAATTATATATATTTGAAAAAAAAAAAAAAAAACTTGCAGTTAAACTGCAATGCATTTAGGGCAAAACCTTTTTTGTTGGGGAAAACTTAATTTTCATTTGTATTTGTCTCTCCTGTCACTTGTTCTCCATCTGCCTTGGTTTTGAAAAATCCTTTTTGTGTTTTGCACTCTCTGATTGTCACTGTCATCAGATTGACAGTGACATCTGTGATGAAGATGTGGTCAGCCAGAGGATTTCTGCTCAGCCAATACTCTGCACTTGCAGGACTGTTGGGTCCCTCTGCTTTGCCTGGAGGTAAGTGTGGAGATCCTGGGGCCATGGGACTGCCTGCAGACGAAATCCTTCGACCTGATACATCCACTGCTAACTGTGACCCCAGACCATTAACCATGGTGGGCTGGTTGGTTGCTGCAACCGCGCCTTCACATGGGGACGATTTGAGGAGTGGAGTATGTTCACTCTCTGAATGTTTTGTCTCATGCTCAGCAGGTTGTGGTGTCGAGCTTTTGTCCTGGGAAGGTCTACGAGACGGGCTTTGAGGCTGCAAAATTAAATCACACATTGAAATCTCACTAAACTAGTTAATAACAAAGAAAAGGTTTGCAGAAATAGAGAGAAACCTGTAGCTTTATTAGTTTAGTCAAGACTCGTGTAAAAGAAATTGCCTGTCATAACTTACACCCAAGCAAAATTAAGCAATAAATTTTAATGCAAAAATGAATTTTCTATAACTGAAATAATTTTATTTAAAAAGAAATGATGGAAAACTAGCAAGGGCCTTGCCATAGAGATGCCCAGTTCAGTGAAAAAAATCTAGGTAGTACAGAAATACTAAAGAATACATTGGATATCTCTCAACAGAAGATGCAAGCAAAGAACTATCCAATGTGTTATTTACTATCTCTGTGCAAGTGACATTTTTCAACAAACTCTACAGGATACCTTTTCCTGGCATGGTAAGGCCCTTGCTGGTTTCCTCTACCCTATCCTTTTTAATTATTATAGTCTAATCCATTCCTAATAAATTTAGATTTCATTTAAAAAGTAAGTTAAAAATTACAATTTTTATATAAATCTGCCACCCTTTTTCCAAGTTAGAAAATTATAAAAATAAAATAAGTAGAAAATATGTGTAAATTAAAATTATAAAAAATAAAAATTCAAAACAAAATGTAAAGAAGAATGTTTATTGCATGCAAAAGAAAAAGTAGTTAGGGATTTGTGTGTGTAATATGTTGTTAATAAGGAGGAGTTTCCCCATGAGGGTCACATAAAATCACTTGTCACTGTAAAACTGGACTGTGTTAGCGACATTGATCTGTGTACGTTCACAGCGCTCTTCTCAATCTTAACTTATAAACTCACTAATCAAGGGGGGGGGGGGGGGGGGGGGTACTTAGTAACTGGTTTTTTAAAAGCAGAAATAATAGAACTGTAAGTTAATATTTCCATAAGAAGGCAAAAAGCATATTATTTTAAACTACAAAAATTAGGTTTTATTATCCAATTTGGTTGATCGAAATGACAATTAAGAAATATCTAAGGGCCCTAGTAATTAAATTTTACATTAGGCCTATATAAAATGTTGCATGCACCTAGTTCCTTTATGTTGCAGTGTTTTGATCAAAACCTTTTTTGGTAATCCTTTTTTGGTAATCCTTTTTTTTTTTTTTTTTTTTTTTTTTTTTTTTTTTTGCTTGCCACATTGTTATTGCGCTACACCAATCCCAGTCCCAGTCAAGACATTGTCTTATCGACAGGTAAGGACTTTCCATATTAATGGAAAAGCACACACGGGCCAGCAGATTGTGTTGGTTATAGTGAAAGATCATTCTATCAATAGTTAGTGTACCTTAACCAGGGGATTAGTTAATGAATTTGACAAATAAATAAAATTAATATAAAACAGTGAAAATGACATGCTTTTAAGTGGCAAAGAATAAACACCACAAAGCACTGTCACCAATGTAAAACGAATAAAAGCAAATAACTTGGCAATTTTGGCATTATCAAAAGCATAAAAACTCATAAAATTTTAATTTATATCTAGGCTTATATAATTTAGAATTAATTATAACCTCATCACTAAATTAAAAAAATATTGATTTTATAAAAATTATCTAAGCTTTCAAAATTATTTGTAACATTACAAATACCTAGCAACTTTCAAAGTAACCAGCAATGCAAAGCAGAATGTAGGGACGTTTTGAAATCAGAGGGGTTACTGATAAAATACATGAATGAGTAGAATATACCACTGTAACAATTATTTTGAAATAACTTCATCAGTTTATTTTCACATTAAATTGAAAGGGGGGGGGGGGGGGGAGAGCAAAGCTGGTTGCTAGAGTCCTTCTACAGTTAGCTAGCTGAACGACAGACAAAGTGACTGTAAGACTCACTACAGATGGCTGGTCTGTAGCCGCCGCAGAGTGAGGGGGAGACGTAAGCCGAGGCTGCTTGTGTGAATGGTGATGATGGTGGTGGTGAGAGGAAGAGGTCGTGATGGTTACCCCAATCTTGCCAGACTCTTTAGAGAGCACTTCTGCCTTGCGTTTTGTGCCAACCAGTAGGCTCTCTTTGCTTGTGCTAGCCGAGGGTTTAGGCTGGCTCACTTCTGTACTTGAACCAGGTCGTGTTTCCGAGCTCTCAGGCTCCGAGGGTGCTGGTGTGGGAGTTGCGGTGGAGCCTGCAGCAGATTCTGCACGTTCTTCTTCTTCCTCTTCATCTTCTTCATCTTCAAGGTCTTCCTCCCCTGCTGTTGTATCCCCTGAACAGCCAAATCACAATATTAGTTGATACATGATGCTCATGTCACATCATTGCAGTAATCTTTAACTATATAATGCTTTACTTATTTGTGACAATATAAATACTGTTAATTGTAATAATATATTTTGTTGCAGCATATTATTATTTAAAAATTACAAAAGCTTAAAATTAAATTGCTATTATGAATAGATAATAGTCTACGTTATTGATCTAGATGACACTTGCCTGTCTCTAAGCGTGAACTGCCCTCCTCCACAGCTGAGTCTGCACCTCCCTCTGCCGCAGAGGTACCAGCATCATCATCGTCGTCATCATCAGCTGCAATACCCAGTGACACAGGGGTTTGATCCTGAAACACCAGCAATATTTAGCAACGTCCTACTTCAGGATACAAATAATTTTATTTAAAGATTTGTGAGTACTTACATGATATCTTGTATCTTTCCTTTTAGGGCCACGTTTGTGTGACGATGGATCTCTTTCTCTCTGCCTGCAAGTCACATATCAATTATTACACTTATGTCCCAATAAAATCATTAAATTTACAGTCCTCAAGGGGGAAATTCAATTTTTAATCATGTGGAAGCTTTCACTTTTCCCTATCTCACATTAAAAATGGGTCTGTGATTGGATTTCAATTTCACCCCAGGTGACTGAAGTGTGTATAACCAAATAAAATAGATCTTCTAAAAACAATAAAAATATATTTTTGTAATTATAAATAAATTATAATATTATAAAATGGTACATTAAGTATTATTAATTTAAGTAAAATAAAGTTGCAAAGCTAGAAACTAGTCTATGCATTTCACACAAGACGACACATATTTAAGTATGTACACTGGCGGTCAATAAATATGTCAGGCTATCATTCAAGTCTCCCATATAAATAACATTAGGAGAGATCAACGCAGTCAGACATGATTATTGCCCGCGAGTGTACATATGTTTAGCACCAGACCTTTGTCTTGAATAGGAACTCCAAGTGCTGCTTGAAAAACAAGAAGACAAAAGCTCTATCATAGTGCACATTAGTGATATGACAAACAAACACTGACTTTGTGTTCGTTTAAATACATACCCCTGCTCAAATATTTCAATAAGACGTCCATCCAAAATATTCTCCTCGGGCTCCCATGTGCTATGTCTGAATAAAACAAGGTCAATTAGTACGATTCAAATTTGTTTGTTAGTTACAGGTATATATATGCATACATATACCGACTGTCAAAGGCAAATTTAAAATCAAGATGTGAGCTTTGGTAACAGATGTGTGCATATACATACATACATACATCCTTACAAATATTTAGCTTTGTTATTCATAATGTATCGCGATGTATGTACATATATACATACATATTATATTATGTAGACTTTCTTTTTATGTTATAGATGAATGAATGCATAAAAATAAATTCATAAGTCTGTTACATACTTATGTACCTTTTTTTGGTGCATTTTTACAATTTATATATTATGTACATACTTGCATTCACCTATACCCTATGTATATATATATATTAAAAATATCAAGAAATGTATTATTTATGTATGTATCTACGTTCATAAGATGTGTAGCATTTGATAAAGGATAATGAACTTTTGATGAATAAAGATTGCTGAAATATGCGTCTATAATAATTTTTTTTTAATAAAAATGAAAAAAAATATAAACTTACTTCTGGCTCCAACCTTTCCATTTTACGAAATATTCCACTCTGCCCTGAAATGAGACAAATGGGTCATCGCATTAATTATGTAAATAAAAACATTAATAAACAATCCACGACAAAGAATTAATTTCAAAGCAATCCTCTTACCCTTCTAACACGTTTTTTCATAATCCTTTCGGCAGCATAAACCCTATCGCCCATTAGTTCCATTCTAGAATGCTGGGTTTGACTTACGACGGGTAAACGATGTCTGTAATGTTTAGGTCTTGTTTTTAGCCGTCGCACATTCGATATAGCTTTGTTTTCACTCTTTGTGATGATTTATCACAAATACCATTATTAAGAATTTCTTAATTTCAAATAATCACTTTAAAATATTAACATTTGTCAATGAAACAACGTAAATAATTTCATTAAATACACAAAACAAGCTGCTTGTTATTTTTTTTCCATAGAAGTGACTAGCGAATGTAAATTGCTTCCTATTTTTCTCGCCGAAGCGAGCGCCACAAGCGAAAGCTGCTGGCGCGCGCGTGCGCAGCTGCCGTGACGTCATAAACAATTCTGACGGCGGCCTTTTTTTCAAGAATCGAAAACCACCTGACGTCTCCACCTCCTGCCAAAATTCGTCTTAGCACCCGCCGTTGCAGCTGCCGCTCTGAAAAATAATAACTATAGTTTCGGCCTTGGAGCTTTTGCTATTGTCAAAGATGAGAGAGACAAAAAATAATAATAATAATAATAACTTTTTCTTCTGTAAAAAAAAAAAAAAAAAAAAAAGGAACATTAATTTTTGCTGTACATTATATAATATATTATACTTTTTGTTTCTTGAACACCATAACAATAATAGCAAATGGGATCCAACATCGATTTTTTGTTGTTAAAAACTTTTTATTATTATTATTATTATATTTATTAAATAAAATGACACATACACTGAAGCTGATCGTGGTGATAATAAATAAGACACAATGCTTTTGAAATATTTGTATAAAAATGTACTCTGAACTCTGAAGGTAAAATAATTAAGTTCCCCATTTCAATTTATATGAATATCGATCGTTTTATTTTATAGCAAATAAATTCAATGCAAAATTTAACTTTTGCCACGCTGAGGAGAAAAAAAAATCAAGGTTATATTCTCCTTGATTTGAAACTTAAAACATAAACCTTGGGCGCCGCAGGTCAGTTACTTCCGAATTTTTTGTTCCTCGTAAGGTCAAATTTAATTTATTTTTCTTTTCTATATAGCTATGATATTTTCTCAAATTTATCATCTACACTATTTCTTGAAGTTTGAAAAAAAAAAAAAAAAAACTGACCGACTCGATCAAAAAATCATAATTTGTTTCACTATGTCATTATTTTTCAGGTATTATTTAGGCTATTTGTTTACACTCAGGAAAACGCGAAATGATCATATTATAGTAATAAAATGTATCGTTCGCGTTTCCGCAGTGTACTCATTATTTTTGTCATATATCATAAAAGTAAATAAAATTTAAACCGCTCATTTTCATCTTACATATAAAAGCGATTTAATATACCGTGCTGTTAGTCCTTTTGACTCTTTATCATATCCTATGATCTGTTCCGTATATATTATAGTCCTGCATTTATCATAATCCAAATCGCTTAGCCACGCGCTACGCATGCTGCTCTTGTCACATCATAAAACTCTATAAACCCTCTATAAATCGGTCTATTCTAACTCTAATCTCTAATGCTTTGAGGCCAGAAAAAAAAAAAACTTCGTATATAGTTTTGTCTTGTATTAATTTTTTAATATTATGTTAGATTTTGTTGTGTGTAATATTTTGTGCGTGCAGCTGCTGCCCACCTCACGCTTATTTTGTTTACCTGCTCGCTCGCTCGCTCACTCGCGAGCTCCGTGTTTTTCTTTACGCATTATAAATATATATGTTGCGATACCTGCGGATCCTATACGGAGAGCCACGCGTGCCCTTATTTTTGTTATAGCAGATGTTCATCACATCTTAATTGGATACCAAAGATGCGCAGTTCTAAAATTTTAAATATAATTTACTCAAAGCTCGTATAAAACTCTTCTGTTTACAACACTCAAGGCATATTTAAAGATTTCGAACAAGCAAATAATTTTTATATATTTTTTTTTATGATCAGAAAAAGACAATGTGGTAAAAAAAAATAAATAAAAATCATACTCTAAAATTTTTACCGCAATGAAATCGGGGGATCCTCACGAGACATACTTCCAGGAGACATACATTCACTTGGCATACTCAATTTAGGCCCAAGGTGTGCAGTGGACATACGTTCAGGGGACATATATATACGTGCACTTGGCATACAGTACCGCTATGTGAGCTAAAGCTGGCTACACTTTTACCAATGCATAAAGCTTACAAAAAATGCAACATTAAAATTGTGTTTAAAATAATAACATTCCTATTTGTGCTTTCTGCTTTTATAATGGTATTCTCATAATTATTAGAAAATTATTATTTTGGATAAAATGTGTTAGTTTTTTAAAGGATGGCGATTACCTTATGAGCAGTTTATTATAACAATTAAACATTGCATTACTCTCCCCCCTCTCTCTCTTCTTTCTCTAGTTTAAGAATAGTATACATATAGAATAACACATAGATTAGGAAAATCGTGGGAATGGAAATATCAAATATATAGTAAGCGCACTCGCCCATTCCCCAAATTTTCCTAATTTATCTATGTTTTTCTTTCAAATCTTTTTATTATCAATCATCAATCATTGCATTGTCGATATTTCCTTACTGTATACATGGTATTACGTTAAGGGAATAGGTGACAGACTGATATCTCGTAACTATAGACGGTTGCTAATTATAATATTATTAACACAAATGTAAAGAAGAAATGTTACTTAAAAGTTTAGATATGACAAACATGTGAAAACATGATCAAATATTTAAGTTATTCCACTGTAAAGATTAAATAATGCAAATGAGGAAATTCAAATTTTAACAACACATTTTAGTCAAATTAGAATTTTTTTTTTAAATTAAAAATATTATTAAAACTTTTTTCGGAAAAAAAAAATTAAATTTACTTGATTTTAGTTGAAAATTATAGTGTTTGTTTTGCTGGAAATAAAGAATGTACAAAGAATTATTGTAAAAATATAGTTCCACTTTTAACAATTTTCGGTCCAAGTCGGTACCCCTCTACATTAAACTAAAAGCCCTATGTGTAGTACTTTGCAATGAGATATAATTTAATATTGTAATATTTATACAATTGAAGGAATTGAATGAAATTAAGAATTTTTAATACATTTTCATCATAATTCACAGTGCTGATGAGTCATGTATTATTCATGTTTGTGTATATTATGGAACACAAAAATTTAAAATGTATAATAAGAAACATTAGAAAAATATAAAATAAAACATTAACAAAGTTTCATAATTAAATCAGAGTGTATTTATTTAATATAATAACATACTTTTTAATGAACAACAATGTCAAGTTACTTTTAGACACACATATTTTAGCATTAATTAGATTATTATAATTTATATTCTATATCATATAGTACCTAAGAATATATATTATTTGATAGATTTGTACAGTTTTTAAATCAAGATCAATTATTATTATTATTATATTAAAAAACAAATAACTTTTGTTCATTTTTATCAATAAATACTTTTACGGAATATGTTAATGTTGAAAAATTTTATACAGTACACACATTTATTAATATAGCAGCCACGCAATTATTTGATCAAAAATTATAATTAACGAGCATACAGTAGATTTTATAGAAAATCATTAGTGTTGTTCATAAACTCTGTTTTCTTGCACCAGAAAATGTGCATTCCATTTGATTAACCATAGCTGATCGTCATTTAATTAGCAGAAAAGAGGGTTTACGAGCAGCATTATTGAGAAAAGTATGAAAAGAAGAGAACAAAAAATCTGTTTGTAAATGATGTATTACAGGTGTTTCAAATAGGCCTATTATATTTAACATAAAATAAAATACATTCTTTTTTATCAATACAGTAATTTTGATTAAAATGATGGTAAAGATTTAATTTTGCTTTGATAAAAAAAAAGAACGAAAAAATAAAAAAGGCATACCCTCAGAAATCAAGCAGAGGTCAACTCAATAGACCAATGAATTTGTTCTTTAAAGGAATTCTGTACTTGAAATAAGAAAGGAAAAAAATACTCATTGATAAATCACAAAATGGGACATTAATACGTACACATTTTTGTATCTCTTACTCTTAACCCTTCTGTAGTCTCACAAAATGGGGAGAAAACTTTGTAAAGTAGGCAACCTGATATGCCTTTTTATGTCACAGTTATTAAATATTATTATCATTCAACAAACTAAATTAAATCAAGTTATCATTTTATTGGTCCTCCTTTGATGCTACAATCTTGAAATATACGATAATTCTAAGGAAATTTGTAAAGTTTGTCTGTTTTTGAGGAAATATCTGGTGAATAAAATTTAGACTCAATAAAAAATAAAAAGAGCATTTTAAAATATAGCCATGTTGGAATACCAAATAATCATAATAAAACTATTGCAGTTTTTAGTCAGTTAATAACCAGAAGACACACATATATTATGAAATTTTCACATTAAATTGAACGTAAAGAATTTTGAAAAACGAAAATTTCAAAATTACAAATTTTACATTTTTAATTTCAAATTATACTGTACTGCATAAACCTGATTAATACATATATTTTTTATCAATGCTCTCTCAGTAAAACACATTTATGCTGCACTGTACTATGCTATATTTACACACACAAACATGATGAAGGGGGGGGGGGGGGGGATTAAGCAGTCAATCAATGTAGTTTTTGAAGAGTCCATACTTATATAATGGAGGGAGGAAGACCATGGCACAATAATATAGGCCATAATTCTCTTCTTTGTCTTGTCAATCACTTTCTCTCACTTTCAACAATGGAAATAACTATAGGCCATATACAGCAGTTTATTATTTGTCACTTTATATAGGGCACAACAAGGATTGGATTTTCAAAATACACTTTTATAGTTTTTTTTTTTTTTTTTTTTTTTTTTCTTTCTATACAGTATACTTATTTTTTTTATATACATATATTCTTCAAAGAGCCAAACCAAAGTCTTAAAATTGGTGTCATGAGATCTCACTTGATAATTTACATTCAGTTTTACATAATATATCTGACCTGTAATTTAATCGGACAGTTTAAGATTATCTGTAAACAAAAATCAACAAACGGTATCTCTTACTTAAAGACATTTGCCACAACATACACCTTTAAAGTAGTGTGAACTATGTCTTTATGGATGCCAAGTGTCAATGTGAGATACATATTGATGTGAACAGCATTGAAGTCCATACCATTCTATGTCAAATCTACCATGATACATCTCTACTGATATCAATGCTATAACAATTGATGTTAAATATGATGGCATAGAGATCTTAAAAGTTTATTTATTTCTTATCGTCACATTATAAAAGACATTGTTTTGTCCAATCCGGCTGCAGCGTTTCATTTTTTTTTTCCTTAAATGTGTACCTATATGTTTTTTGAATTAAGACAATTATATAGTCTTGGTGTGTAACATTGAATCACCAATCTCAAGTGCTGTTATATGTTTACCTATCTTCATATACACACGTATTTTGAAAGCACAAAGCTAAAGTATGTTCAATGATGTACCCATAGTGTTTAATATTACAATATTACACCCCACGACTGCATTTATTTTACTAGGTTGAATGTTTGAACTAACTACATGCTCTTCAAATTAATAAGTATCTTACTGTATATATTTATTTAAGAGCCATTGCACTCAAAACAAACTTTCTTTTTAGTTTTAAATCAACAGAATATTGATGCTGCTGTGGCTAAACCACACTTCTACTGATAGCAGGTTTGTTAACTTTTACCCTCAAGTATCTACGTTTATCGCGATAGCCAAAGAAGAAACACACATCTATACTCAACTCAAAAAACCTCAGTCGATTTAAATCGGGCATGCCTAAAGTATCGCCCATTGTCACATTTGAGGAGAATGGGGGCGGCTGGGTGATACCATAAAAGGTTGAACAGCAGGTAACTCAGGTTTTTTGAGTCGAGTCTACATCTATCACGACGACAGGTATAAAACACTTCTACACCTGTTTGTCTATTTAGAAGTGTTTTATACCTGTTGTTGCAATAAATGTAGATGTGTGTTTCTATGGCTATTGGTGATAAACGTAAATGCATGAAAGTAAGCAATCCTGCCAACAGTAGAAGTATTGTTTAGCTGCAACAGCATCAATATGTTGTATCCCTCATCTCTTCCATGGCCCCACAAACTTGAGGGGGCTTGTAAAGTATGCAACCCACTTTACAATTTTTTCTAATAGCAATGTCATGTTTAGAAGAGGCTGCCATGTTGCAATTTTTAACCACAGTTTGCAGGACTATAGACTGATTCAGAGATATGACACATTGATGCTTACCCGTCAAAGTGAATGAACTGCACTTTACAAATTTTACTCAAAATGAACATAAAATTCTAAAACTTGTAGAAACACCAAATGTAGATCATTCATTTTGAGTGATATTTGAAAAGTGTAGTTTGTTCACTTTGACAGGTAAACATTGAGATGTACGTTTGATGATCTCCCCTCTTGATTTATAAGTTTGATTCTGAGTACAGTAGCCCTGAAAGTTTCTCAAACTTCCTTGCAATTATTTCAATCGGCTGATGATAAATGCCTTCATTAAATATTAAGCTAATGCACGTAAATACAATTTTATATATATATTTTTTAATTATTGTAATTTTTCTAATTTATAGCTTGATTACATTTTTTTATGATTATTATTGCAACATTATTCATACAGTAGAATTTGAAATTTTAATCAATTATAACAAAGTTTATTAGATAATATTTATTTTGTGTAAATATTTTACAAAGAAGGATTCTTAATCCATATAATTATGTATTATCCAATTTTTGTGCACAATTAATTTGTTTCTTTCTTTCATTCTTTCTTTATATGTATGTACTTAACTCTATCAGTATTTTAAATAAATAACATAAAATTTACCATTTAGGAAATAACAATTGTCGTGGAAAATGCTAATAAATTTGTTATTAGAAATCTTAAAACACTTTTAACTGACAGTGAGTTATTTTGAAATAATTAAAAAAATATGATAAATGAAATAGGCAGTGACTAAAATTTAGAAAGTATTGATAATAATACAATATTCTCACAATTCTGTAAATCATTAAACAAAAATCATTTTTCCCCCTGTATTATTAATGCTATAATAATAGCCAGGGTCGTACTGGCACACATAAGGCCTCGTCCCCAAAAGGGATGTAACACCCTCTCTAGGGGCCACAAAAGGGGGCGAAACACCCTGGTTACGCCCCTTTTTGGGCCCTACGGGCCTCCAAACAGGGGGGGGGCACGTTCATTATTGCAGACTTGCTCTTATGGCCAGTCCAACTCTGATAATAGCATTAATATGTTATTAATGCTATAAAAATACAAAATAAATGTGCAAAAAAGAAAACAATAAAGAGGGAGGGGGGGGGGGGAATAGAGAAAGATGCACTGTAAGCTAATAAATTTTGCAATACCAATCACTTCTAATAATTCATAATCAAATTGTTTAATAATAATCTTCCCATAAAAAAAAAAATAAAAAAAAAAAAAAAAAAAAAAAACTTAAAAATAATTGGACAACAACACTGTACATGTATTGTTGCATCCATTGATTGTTGTTTAATATTATTGTTAGTTAATATTAATGAAAAAATGCAAAAGTCTTCTTCAATAAAATAGACAGCTCATAATTATATAATATAGTTTAGTTAAAAAATATATTGGTGTGATATAAAAAATTAAGTAACTTGATAATTCAAAGTTAATTAGTATTTATTATACAGCAATGAAAATAATAATAAATAAGCTAGCACCTATCTAAACAATGCAATACCTCTCATTTTATGTGAAGTGAATTTTTGATTTATTTTTTACCATATATATATTTTTAAATATATTTGTTCCTTGGATAAAAATCATATTATATAGTGAGTGGGATAATCAACATTGATTATTTATTGGTGACACGTATAGTTGTACAAAAACTTCCACATAATTATTACATTGTGACAATTGTTTTGTATGCCATCTTAGAGATTAAAAAACAAATGCTGAACAGAAATTTGATGTTAAAAAGAGTATGAACAAATAACAATTACGTCTAATATAATAAATAATAATAAGGGAGGATGGCTTCTAAGAAAGTAAAAGAAACAAATTATCAACTATTCCTTACGGCAGATTTTTTTATAAGTGCTCTTGTGGTTTTAATCTTAAATGTGGAAATATGAATAGCATATAAAAAGTTTTTGTGGTCAAAATCATGTTCAGCAAGATTTTTTTTTCCTCTTTATATTTGAACAGTTTTGTGTAACTTTGAATAGCTCACCTATCTAAAGATAATTGAGATGCCCCTGTATGATTTTTGATGTGTTGAGAAAAAGGTGCTAGCTGACATTGGAGGGAGTTAGTTCAGAAAGGTCTGCTGCTGCTGTGCGTAGACGAGGGAGACGTTGCAGTTGATTCTCCATGCTGGTGTGCGGACAATGAGTGCTGTAGAGCAACTGGCGTAAGCCACTCTCGAGGCAAACAGCGTTGCAAGAATGGCACACAAGAACTGAAGTAAGCCAGTCGATTTACCCAGCCTGGAATCTCTTCACCACATAAAATCTGGAAACATGAATTATTACCTAATTAAAACTTCTAGTAATATACTTATGATTGCAGATTCAAATGTTATTTTTAATGGCAGTTTTTAGCTAATTATTGATCAAAGGAAGGGATCATTAGAGACATAAGGATCATTTACATGGCACGTAAATGTGACATTCATCAATATTAAACAAAGTTGCAACAATGATAACAAGTGGACCCTTTCACATGGTTTTAAAACTTGTGCACACTGATACTGATGAAAGCTGACAAATTCCAGCTTACTATACATGGACATTCATCAAAAAGATGGATACTATACTGACAGATAGCGACAGATACATGTGAAGGGTTGGATTGGTTTACAAAATTGCAACTTTATCTCTCAGTAACAGTCAATAACAGCATATCATATATGAAAGGGTCAATATGTTTGTATTAGCGCTGCTTGGTCCGTCACTATCTGACAATTTTCCGCAAGTGAGCAGTGCCAGTACACCAAGCCCGCTAATATCTGTTGACGTATCTGCAGTATGTCGAAACAGAAGTGAATGTAAGCAAAATTGCTTTTAGTCGGCCTCAAAATAGTAGCTCCTTTATTAGTCAATATGGTTTTAAAATTGACAGATACCAATGGATACAGACAGTTGCTGACACAGGCAAAGCTGGCAACTCCCAGCTTTCTATCCGTCATAATGACAGATAATAATGGATGCATATGGAAAATTGAATATTTACACATTTATATACATTAGCATAATGAGGAAGTTTCCATAAAGTTAAGACCCTGTTTTGAGCACATTTTTAGAAAGAGTATAAATAGTAGATTCCATTGAAGTCAATATTTACCTTTATTAATTACATTTCAGCGATTAAATCCCCTCTAAAAAGTGCCTACCACGCCCCCCTAGGAGACCCTTGCGTTCATCTTTTGTAAATTTTAAACGCGCGAATTTACAAAAGATGAACGCAAGGGTCTCCTAGGGGGGCGAGGTAGGCACTTTTTAGAGGGGATTTAATCGCTGAAATGTAATTAATAAAGGTAAATATTGACTTCAATGGAATCTACTATTTATACTCTTTCTAAAAATGTGCTCAAAACAGGGTCTTAACTTTATGGAAACTTCCTCATTGCCTCTGTAGGTATATATCTGTCAACAATGGCACTTTTGAAAGGGTCCCTAAGTTAATATTAGTTCAACTTGGTTCATCAGTATTTCGATGAAGTCAAATAACTTTCTCGTAAGAGTGACAATTTTTTATGCGACTTTTAGTTCTACGAAGAGAAGAGTTATGGTTCAAGGTCACATCATTTATTTTCTCAGATACGAGAAAGCTATTTGACTTCATCGGTGAAAGGTGAAAATTTGGGCAACTGTCAGTTTCCGTCAACAACAGTTGATAGACGTCAAATTTGAATGATTTTTAAATACAGTATATAACAAAAAACAAAGGGACTGTAACGACTTCACTTACTGTTGTAAGATTGCCAGAAAAGTGATTGCAGTTCTTGTTCATGAGGTGATATCTATCCCCTCGGAAGTCCTTGCCCATTTCTCCGACAATTCTCTTCACCTCATCATCTGTGAAGTCTGTGAAGCCAATCTGTATGCTTTGTCTGCAATGTTATAACAAAATATTATTTCAACTTTTTAACGTTTTCAAGAGATCCTAAAACAATAACAGTGAGCAAAAATGAGGGAAAATAATAAATAAATAAGGAAAAAACTTGTGGTTGATATATACCTATGTTAAAAAATTAAAAGTAAAATTTATAATAGAAAATAGTAAATTGAATTGAAAATTAATAAAATGCAAAAATTCTTTAATTTATATAGCTAATTTAATTAACTATCATATTAATTAATTAAATTTTTATTTTAATTAACTATAGGCTATAAATTATGAAAAATGTTTTGTGAAAAAAAAAATTGTGAATTTTTTTTGTCCCTTTCTTGATTTCTATTGATTTTAAAGGTGATTTCACATATCGTCGTGGCCGCGCCCAAAGGGCGTACTTGCATTTCAAGGTCGTCTTTCAAAAGGCGTACTTGCATTTTTGGCCAGTACAACAAAGGGCGTACTTGCATTTTTGTCCAGTACAACAAAGGGCGTACTTGCACTCGGTTTTACATGTTAAGCTTATGGCGGATGCGCGCGCAGCATCAAAATTAGCCAAATGTAAGTACGCCCTTTGCGTGAAAATAGCCAAATGCAAGTATGCCCTTTGCGTAAAAGTAGCCAAATGCAAGTACGCCCTTTGGGCGCGGCCACAACAATATAATCTTTTTTTTTTTTTTTTTTTTTTTTTGCACAATAAATTTAATAAAATAATTTGGTTCATTTCATTGCCATAAATAAACATACCATTTAGCTGAATTTGGTTATGGGGAAAAAATAATAATAATAAAAGTTATTAAACATGTGGCACATATTTTAAAGCAAATTAAATTGTATCTAAAAATTTGCCATGAAAACTATCTAAAATATTTTATTTGACTTGCTTGCTTGTTTATTTATTCACTCACCTAAATCTAAATTGTTCTCCAAGCTCATCTGCATCTCTTGGTGAAATTTCAAAGACACCAGAGAATGGGAAGGGGTGACCTCCATAGGCAAATTCTACACGAGAAAAATTACCATTATTATCTAGTAAATTATATCATTAAATATAAATAAAACATCACAATGAATAAATATCACTATGAATCAGGGTTATGGTTAAACTCCCCCCTTTTTTTTTAATAAAACCGGCCGGCAGGTAAAGCTGGGTTTTTCAGCCTGTTTTTTTTTTTTTTTTTTTTTTTTTTTTTTTTTAACGTATTTTTAAAGGCGTGGAACACCTTGAACACAAAACTTGCCTGATATCCTAACATACCAAAATATCAACATTATTTTGGCCGGAGTCATTGATTTCTAATTTATTTTCCATTTACAAAATATCAGTTGTGGGTTTAATACGTCACAGCTCGCCTGGTCCAGTTTTTTGTTCAAGGTGTTCTACCTCTTTAAAGTAAAAAAAAAAAAAAAAAGTTTTTTTTTTAATTTTCCTAATTTTCACAATAATAACATAAAAATTTTAAAATAATAAACTCGCATATTTTTAGTCATTTGAAAAAAAAAAAAAAAAAAAAACATCAAATATCAATTTTATAAAGGTTTATTTATTCATAGTAATTAGTAACACAAGTAAATTAAGAATTTCAACGGTTATTGTTATTAATATAGTATTTTGGCTTCTTCTTCTTCTTCTTTCTTCTTCTTCTTCTTCTTCTTCTTCTTCTTCTTCTTTTTTTTTTTTTTTTTTTTTTTTGCTCTTTTTGCTCTTTTTTTTTTTTTTTTTTTAAAGGGTTTTTTAAAAATCTTATTGCCCGGTTTTTTATAAAAAACTGCCCGGCAAAAATCCAGGTTTAAAAACCCGTTCGAACCCTGCTATGTCACACGTACACATACTGTACTTATTCTTATTGCCTACCTGTTCCATAGATTTCTACCCCAGAATGATAGACTCCAACACCCAATGGATTTGTGTAGTCATTTATCCAATACTGAAACACAAAATAACATTACTTTGAAGCTAAAACTTTATAGCACAATACAATAGTAAAATTTTAATTATTTTCTTATCACATGTTTAACTTTTATATGTTATTTTTCTAACTATGGCATTTTATTTAATCCTAAATAATGACGTAATGTAACGGGTGACCACCTTGATAATCAAATGAGGAACTTCATTTGCACAATATATATAGGTATATATTGTACAGCGATATATTATAATGTTTATTCATTCAAGATTTTTTTATGGACTACTGTACTGACATATATTATGGAAATTGTACTAATTATCATGCTTACTAGGAAGCATTTGCATTTTTTTAAATGCGTTCTCTTTCTACTCATTTTAGTAGTTTGAAAATTTTAAATGCTGTGAAAAAGATTACATATGCATTTGTTTATTACTAAAATATTAAACCCCAAGAATTAATGTAAAGTATTAAAGAGGAGGAGGGGGTAACTGCTAATAAATACATACAGTAGTAGTTGATTTTGTCATTACTCATTACTATTGTAATGGTTTCTTTTCCCTTATACCATAAAATACTGAAATGGAGGTTATCGGTTTAAAAAAAATAATTAAAAATGGCTATGGCTTAAAACACGTAAAAGTATGTTTAGTATTTATCATTTAAATTTCTTCAAAATCGGGGGAGTAGTTTTCTCAAAAATCGCAAAAAAAGTGTTTTTCCCCCTAAGCGTAATGTTAAATTAGGGGACCCTTATCTTTCTCCACGCGATAAACCGATAACCTCCATTGTACACAAATAATGGAGGCTATATTCTTTTACCATGTCATAGACATTAAGTAGTACAGGTTCTCGTGCCATATTTCCAGCTCCAGGTACAACAAGTTCCTCTCGGTCTGCTGTGTAGCCAAGGCAGCTTGGAAACGGCAGCCTGCACGACGAAGATCTACGGGGATACATCCACCTGTGAAATATACATTAACAGTCAACACAAATCCATTTATAAAACATATTAAGGGAAGCTTACATTATTTAGGTATGTATATATTCAGAACTACATATCAAATTTACCGGTATGTCAATGAACATTCTCTTTAACTCTGAATTTTAATCATATAATGATTTTAGGATCTTTAACTCCTGATGCAGTATTTCGTGGAATAGATTCATATTCATTACAAAGTTTAGTTTGAATAAATATGTATGTATAGGCCTATTTATAAAATTGACCTCCAGAGCCACTATCTGTGAAAATTTGAACAAGAAATATCCAGTTTCTTAGCCATCACTCTTAATGTAAACAAAGAAAAGTTTTAAGAGTTTTAGTTGGCTTGTTTACTCTGAACATGCAATTTTAGGCTACTATAAATAAAGATATTGCGTACGCGCAATGCATTGTTAATGAATTGCAAAATTATTTTAATTTAGACGTCCTTGATTTTTGTTCATATTTTTAATTGCATATTTCATTTCGACACTGTCCATGTATGGACATACAGAAGTATGATAATCTTTGAATCCCTATAACGAAAAGTACTCTACGAGTGCATTTATAATGATTATCGCTATCAAGATACCTCATAAATGCAACCATGGCATTAATTATTGTACACAGTGTCATACCTGATTAGTGGGAAATTGATGAGGACTTCATTGCAGCACAAAATTAGAGGATAAATTCTCTATATCTCACGTGTTGCGTCATGTGTTGTTAACTTAAACGCACCCTTTTAATTAGCGTTTGTATAGGATAAAGCTAAATAAACATAAAATGATAAAACTGCACAATTTAATGATAAACAATAAAAAATATTAACGATCAACTTCACCAGCTGACGAGATCAAAGCCAAGGTTCGTAGAAAGCAAAAGGTACAATTGTCCGATTTCCACGAATCCTGTATGAATTTTGCTTTTGCTTCATTTGCTTGTGAGTCCAAGTAGTACTTATTTTTTACGTCAACATGTATTGGCGCTGTAAGCAGGAAAAGTAGTGGGAGTCTGGGAGATTTCAAATGTTATTAAAATCAGCTGCGTGGCCAAAACAATTTTTAAAATTTGTACAGGCAGCAGGCACTGATTATTTCAGACTTAAAGTGTATTTATACATACACAATAATGGGTGTTGATTTTATAAGCTTTGCATATGCTGCTACTGTAGCTGCAGGTGGAGTCATGGGTTATGCTAAAGCAGGTGCGCTTAAAATTATTTTATTATTAGCTCATCATATATTCAATATTTTTTTAAATTCTTATGTATTTGCTGTCCATTCTGATTATTTTGTTGGTGTTATATCAGTCATTTGAAATTCACATTTAAACCTTTGTTTTAGATTGCTGTTCAATATGAAATTTATAAAAATAAAACTACGTTTCTGAAAATACTATAATTACATACATACATATATTATACCATTATCATGTACATACATACTTACAGGTAGCACTGCCTCCCTCGGCATGGGCCTGTTGTTTGGTAGTGTTCTTGGCTATGGTGCTTATCAAACCACCCAGGATCCAAGTAATTACTTCTTATCTCTTGGAGCCAGCGCAATGCTAACTGGAGTTATGGGCAATCGTTTTTACAACTCTGGCAAGTTCATGCCTGCGGGTCTTGTAGCAGCAATGAGGTAAGAGATGCCGGCCAACGGGTATAATATACATACATACAACTTGGAAAATGATCAAAGGATTCATAATTTGCTCCTTTTTTCCTGTTTCTCATATCAATGCGCGACTTGATATAAAATCACAATGACAGACCATACTCACAGAAGGGCAGATAATTATTTGACCTTACATAAAGCAGTACCATTCGAAAGCTGATGCACTTTTTATTATTATTTTTTTTTTATATAGCTATTTAATTTAAGAAATTCATCCTACAACCGGCAACATTCATTTAAATTTCCTGGAATCAGTACCTCAAATGTATTACAAGCTACTGTATTTATATTTTATTTTTGTGCTTCCAGCTTAGCAATGGTGCTGAGATTTGCTGCACGAGGAGTTGGGCTCGTGGACGTCAAGAACAAATAAGTAAATTTTCATCTTCATAAAATATAGTAAATAATACCAAAAGCATTTTATACATGCCATTTCAGTTTTATATTTTTTTAAATTTCATTAAAGCTCTCAATGTGCAGAGTTTTAAAAACTTTTAACTTGATTGCCTATTATTAATTAAGTTTCTTCTTTTCTTATGGGATATTTGTTACAAAAGAAGTAAATAAAATTACCTCGACTCTATAAAAATATAAATTTTCTTTTTTAATTATTTAAAATAGAACCTATATTAATCTTTTTAATATCTATAAATAACATGCTGTTATAATAAATAAGTATAAACTTTAAACTGTACTAGTCTAAAGTGTTTTAAAATAAATTAAAAATTATAATGATAGGTATAAATATACAAAACAAATATCAACAGAGTGCATTGGGTTATGTAATTCTTAAAATTTGATTTGTTTTGAGTGCAATGAATTTTATTGCTCATAAAATGTATTTGTGTTTTTATTATGATCATTTTCTTACATAATAATTAGGATTTGTAACTATATACTTTAAAATATGCAATATAGCGTTTAAGTTAGGAGGACGATAATGTACTCTTTGAAAAAGTTAATGCAGGGGGAAAAAATACTAATTTTAGGGGGGTGGGGATCAAAGAGCACATAAAGATAAAAAAAAATAGTAAATAAAAATACACTTTTAACATGGCATTCAATCTTTATTTTGAATAACAACAACATTTTTTAATAGGATTATTTATTTAAGTTTATATAATTTAGCTGTATTATTAGTAGGTCTCGTTCTTATGCAAGGTGTTTTTAAAATGGGAATTATTAAAAAATGACTATGCCAATGAAAAAAAAAAAAACATTACTTCATAATGTTTTATTATAGTCTTATTTCAGATAGGCCTTTGGTAAAAAAAATATTAATGTAATGAGATACAAACAAGAAGAGATCAATAAATAATGAGGAGAGCTTGCATCAAGGTTTTGCATGTATTGAATAATAATTGTATATCATTAATAAAAATATGGAAAAAGACCAAAAACAAACCATTAAATATAGGTAAATAATAATAATAAGACAATTTTTGATATTTACTACAATGATGAAGTAAATACATTTTGAGTACAAAAGCCACACAATAACTTATTAAATTTAAATAAATAACACAATATGAGTGAACTGTGGTAAATTACAGTCAAGTGTCAGATTGACCATAAGAGTAAGTCTAATGAATCATTCACGTGGCTCGTAAATTTGAAGCCCATTAATGGATAAACAAAGATGCAACCATGTAAACTAATAGACCCTTTCACATGGTGTTAAAACTTATGGATACTCACAGTAGCTATACAGTAGATTATCTCCTATACTGAGAATTTCAGATCAAATGCGCGCCATAATTGCGACTGGGTGAAGGCTGCAGAACTAGAAGCCGTCATTTGAAGTAACGTTATGCATCTAGTTCTGCAGTCTTCACCCAGTTGCAATTGTAGCGCGTATTGATATTATAGGAGATAACCTACTGTATAATATACTGTGGGATACTCACAGACATGGCTGGCAACTCACAGATTTCTATCCGTCAAAATGACGGACAGGAATGGATGCATGCAAACAGTTGCATTTTGTTACATTATGACAGCTCCTTCTGTTGTTTTCTGTCATTTTATTTATTTATTTATTAAACACTATATGCGTACAACATAAATCTATACATTTAATTTTATAATGACAGTGCATTTAAAAGGGTCCATATATTTTTTTTTTTTTTTTTTTTTTTTTTTTTTTTTTTTTTTTTTTGCTCAGTCCATATAGTTGTCTTTCAGTTTTCTGCACATGCTTACAGTACACTTTCTGATGTGAAAGGTTCAAATCCAAATAACCGCAAGTTTCCATCAATATCTGTTTGACGGACATCAAATTTATGTGCCATATGAATGATAGGCCTAATTAAAAATTGTGCCCTTGAGAGAATGGCTTGTACCCTTAATAGCCCACATCCCCTGTTCAATAACAAGATTGTTTCAATAATGTGTAAAATAGTTTTTACAAAATAAAAACATTCATTGTCCCCCCCCCCCCCCTCATTTAACCCATGTCAAAAATTTCACTAAACTATGCAAATATTTTGTAACAAACAAAAATTATAAAATTATGATTTCTAATTCTAATGGCTATCATAAAGTATCAACAAACAGAAAAAACGTATTAATGTTATTAAAATGAGATATTGATATTTTGTGCAAAAACTTATATATTAAAACAAAAACAACAAAAATGTATAAATATATGTGTATTTATAATTAAGTACACAAAGACCAGTTAACTTAAGCCATAGCAGTTAAAATTTTATTTTATTAATTAATATTATTTATTATTAATTAAAAATTGACTTTGCGATTTAAATAATATCTTATAGAAAAAGCACACAGATGGATTGGGGGTGGAAGAAGGGGGCATTAGCTGTCAGGGATGCCTTGGGAGACATAGAAAATAGTTTCTAACCCAACCCACAGTATAATGTATTTAATTTTGGCCAGGGTAACAAATTATTTTCTCTCTCTCTCTCTGTGTCTCTCACACACAAGGCACTCGACAACTATTGCTCCCCTCCCTTTCCCCTATTTATATCAATCCAAACAATCTATCTGTTTTTTCTACCAAATCTTATTTTTTTTTTACCAAAACAATAATTTCCAGCGAGATTCTCTATGTAGACAAACTATGGGCAGAAATGCATGTCATAATACATGCAGGGCACTTGCATATAATGCGGATCATTTAGCTTAATAGTAATTAAACTATTCTACATAAATATATAACTATTATACATGCTTTATGTATTGTATATACACTTTTATGTGCAATTGCTATAAAAAATCACAGTATTTTTTATTTTATTTTTTAAAACATTTTTATGCTTAAATGCATACGTGCCAATATAATAATAAATTGGAGTATTTTATATGGCAGTATAATTTTATTATTAGGTATAATTATTATTGTTATAATTTTATATTTTTATTTACAATGATATATCACTATATGATGATCAAAAATCTTTTGGTTTCACCTTCAAGCAAGCAGTTTTAATGTAAAAATTAACTGCTCTACAAAACTAGTTTTCTTTGCAAATAAAATTGAATCATAAATAGTTTTAATATGAAACTTCACTCTACAATATAAATATTTTTATATTATATTGTATCTATTCTTGATTCATTTTATTATATGATCTCATTTGGTGTCATATTATTGTCAGATATGAAAAGCAGGCTAATATATTTTCTTTTTGATAAATTGGCATTAAAAAAAATTATAATAAAACAAAGTGGGCCTGTAATCATTTTACTAAAACATTACTTGTAATCACAAGTACATTTCCAATAAAATGTATTTTACAAAACGCTAAAAAAAAAAAAAAAAAAAAAAAATTTAAAAAAAGGAGGGGAGGGCCCATCTTTACAAGTATTTACAAATATGTCACTAAAAAGTGTTTAAAATACATTTGCCTCTAATATAGAAGAAATGCAAATATTGCAATTTTTGTTTCTTCATTTTCAAACCTAATTTTATTTTCCCAAGATATGTTTAAAAAAAAAAAAAAAAAAAAAAAAAAATGAAGCTCTTAAGCGAACATGTCTTTTTATGCACTTTTGGAATTATTTTAATAAATGTTTTCAATAAACATGCTTTTCACTTCTCTATCAGAAATAGTCTTCTTCTATTTATCGCTTAAAATTACCAAATTTACGAACTTTGGATATTGGTTTGAGATTTTCCTCCATACTGAGCTAAATAATCTCTATACAGCGCTCTTGCTTCCCTAAGTACTCTTCTTACATTATGTTTCCTGACCATTCTATCTAAGTGCATTGCTAGTTCATTATAGTCCATATGAGCCCTCATAATGATATCTCTATGTTGTCGTAATAATGTAACACAGAGAAGAACTAGGAAAGGATTACCACCTCCAAATTCTGCTGGTGGGGGTAGTTTAAACCCTGAGAGTGGTTGAGAATATAGTACTTCTTGCTGTTCAAGAAACCATGGCTGCTGTGGGTCTGTGTTTTGAGACTCTTGAATTCTTGACTTCTCTATCGCTTCCTCACAAGAGCTAGTCATGTTAACAGGATAGTGTACAGGGGATGATGGAGGAGGTGAGGGTTGTAAAGGATTCTCCCACACAAATATATCATCAGATGTATTAGGTGATTTTTTAGGTGTAGATGTACGTACTGCAGTCTTATGTGGTGATAATTTATTATTGCTTTCTTGATCACTAGGTTTATCTTCTGCTATTGCATCCCTGCTGCCATTCACTTGACCCTTGTTGAACATGCTTTTGAATTCATTTAGATTACGTACAACACGAGGTGACGTGGCAGGCTTGTCAATCGAGCTTTCACTTTGTGGTGATAGATCTGAATCATCAAGACTGAGGAAGGGTCGTCGTCTGCTTTCTTTACTGGTCTGAAAACATGAAATAAATGGGTAAATTTAATGATTTTGAAAAAATAGTCCAACAGTAAGCTATGTGCTTTCTCCAGGTAATTTATTTATATGTATCATAAAAATTAAATATTCTGGCAAATTCTGAAGTACAGAACATGTTGAAAACAGTCCATCAGGTGTTATTGTCAAGTAGAATAAAAGTGTTAAGATGCTTTTATTTATTATTATTATTTAGTATAGAAATTAATACAGTAATTGCAAGTTTCCGCCAAAAGTAAAAAATAATAATAGGCTAACAATAATAACAAAAAAAAAAGTTTCTATAAATAGCAAATGAACAATCAAATTTGAAATAATTTATTTTCCAATCTCCTACAATAAAAAATTAGAGAGGGTAACTGTATAAATAATCAAGAAGTCGACTCACATTGTTATGTCCGAGCTGCCTCTCATCCAGACTCTTGTTGGTGGACAGTCTCCTAGCGTCACGTCTTCTCATGGCACACAGTCTAGTGTACGCGCTATGCCGTGTCACCCCAAGGGGAATGCTGCTTTGAGGAGCTGCCAGCTTAGGTTTGAAGGAACAAGGTCCCTGGTACAACTTAAGCTCATCTTGTGGGCATTCAGCTGGCAGCGATGCCCACAAAACCTCCAGCATGCGCATTGCGTCATCAAATGCAAACTCTCGTTTCAACTCAAGCAGCAACCAGCGGTAGCAGAAGAGCAGATCAGATGCCTAACAAACCAAACATAGTCAGAGTTTCATTTAATGTTTATAACAATATAATATACCTACATTTAATGAAAACCAGCTTTAAATTTGTGTTCTTATTTATTTATCCCCCCCCCCCCCCCAACTCCTCTTGTTCTGCAATGCATAAATGTAACTATGTTTACATTATAAATTCACTGAACCCCTTATTTTAATGGACATTTTAACAAGTAACAATATAGTTGAGCAATTCAGATTTGATATACACAATGCATTACATGTCCTAGAATGTAATGTTCGTAAACTCTGTTCTCTTGCACCAAAAAATGCGCATTCCATTTGATTAACCATAACTGATCGTCATATTAGGGGCAAAGAACAGGGTTTACGAACAGCATTAGTGTAAATTGTAAATAAAATCCTTGTGTTAGAGACATTCATTATTTACCTGTTGGTTTTGCAAGTATCTGTGAAACTCCGGATCATAGTGAAGTAACGCAGAGGAGAGATGTTGAAACTTGAGTCCCATTGCAAGGCCATCCAGTGAGAAGTTGGCTTGAAGGCGTTGCATCAGAGCACAGAAACAGACGTAGGCACTGGGCTCATCTTGCATGGTGACCAAGAGCGGTGAAGCTAGGTCACTCATACCCTGGCAGTAACTCACAGTGGGGTGGTTCAGAGCATAGCTGAATAATACAAATGCACCAATTAGTTGTTAAAAATGGTAGGATATCAAAATAAGCACAAATGACAAATTTTAATGTTTGGTGGATTTTTTTTACAAGCAGGATTCTCTTATATAATGATAAAAATAACAATACAAAATTGATGTGATCCATTAGGAGTATGAGTCATTTCATTTTTAATTTTTTTTTAAACAAATATCAAAGTAAGTTACTCACGTTGTAAGAACATTGAATAAAGCAGCGATATTCTGATTATCATCGCTGCCAGCATAAAAAGCTAAGTGACGATCTGTTCTTAATACATCCTTCCAAACCATGGAGCTTACACTCATTACTTCTTGGCTGACGACCTGTACATATAACTCATTAGTCTCAATACTAGCAGGTGAGATGGTGCAAGGGAACTCACCTGGCCTTGCTCAAAGTCAGTTCTCCAACTGTCTTTCAACTCCTGGTATTCTTGAGCTTTACGTTTCATGTATTCGATTCTTTCTCTGCCAGTAAGACCCTCAGGGTACACATTGAGCAAGTGCTTCCATACCACTTTTCTGTAAATTTATTTAAAATATTAAAATTGTATGTCTACATCAGGGTAGGCTCCCTAGGGTATTGTGGCGTTTAGTGAATTGTTTTGCCCATAAGGTTAGCATTGCATTTTCCGGAACAAGGGACGTCACAGCTGCTAGTGAGCCTCCCCTGTATCTACACAACATTTTGTCTTTCTATTTTAGCATGGGAGGAAATAAATAAGCCAACAAAAGAACTTATGCAAATGCATGGCATTGTATATTATTAAGTCTCACAGCCTACCTTAGAGCGGGGTCTACTCCCGCTTCAAAGACTGCCTCTCGCATCTCCTCGCACTGCAAGAGCATGCCCAGAGGATCAAGGTAGCTACGGAATTGTGCGTCACCCACCGTCTCTGCTTCTGGAGGTTCTGGGTCACATGAGTCACCAAAGTCCTCTGCTCGCACCTGTAGTGCTCGCTGCACTAGCCCCAGAGTGCGTTCCACCTGCATTATGATGGTACATTCTCATTGGTTCTTCACACATGCTTGCTTTATAGTATTTCAACATAAAACTAAGTGTTTAAACATACTTTGCTCTACTGTATAGTATGGTTGCAGTACAGCACTAATTCACATAACAATTTAATAAAGATTAAAATTGTAAAAATAAATTGTAAAATACTTATAAACAAATTACTATTGTAATAATTAGAGAAATTGAAGAAAATAAAGCATATCATGGTTAGAGACGTAGAACACCTTGAACAAAAAACTTGCCTAATATCCATGTTGATTTGGTCGGAAACATTGATTTCTAATTAATTTTCCATTTACGAAATGTCAGGTGCAGCTCTATGACATCACATCTCGCTTGTTTCCTCGCAATTGGACCAGGCAAACTGTGACATCATAAACCTGCATTTGTCTTTGTCTTTTTTATTATTTTTTTTTTTTTAATGGAAAATGATTTAGAAATCAATGACTCTGACCAAATCAACGGTGATATTTAGGTATGTTAGGATATTAGAATTTTTTTTTTCTTCAAGGTGATCTTAAAGTATAATAAATTTGAAATAAAAGGTAAGAAAAAAGCCAGCAAGCACCTTGCCATAGTGAAAATAATCACATAGTTTAGTGAAAAATCTTGCTAGCACTGACATAAAAAACTAACACATGTTGGATAGCTTTTGGCAGTAAACTCCACAAGAAAACAGAAATGTTGAGTCTTTACAAACTCCTCTTCCTAATTTATTTTCCTATGAATTATCATTTATGGTTTCTCTCTGGGTCTATAAGAACTTATGAAGGTACAACACACTCTGTTTTCTTTGGAGTTTAGAGCCGAAAGCTATAAATGATGCGTTAGTTTCTCATCTCTGTGCTGGCAAAATTTTCACTTAACTACGGGACTGTCTTCACTATGGTAAGGTGGTTGCTGGATTTTCCTATCCTTTTCTTTCAAATTTATCATATTGTGATAATTGGTATGGTAATCCCTCCCCCTTCTTTTTCAACAACATTACTTAGTGTTTTTACTTACAATTAGACTAGAATAAAAAAAAAAAAAAAAAAAATCTCAACCTTAAAGTAAGCAACTTTGATAATAGATAATAATGCTCATAACAAAATAAATTTCTGCAATTTTTTAGGTCTAGATGATACAACATATTAATAAACTTCAAAGGCAGACCTGTGACTTGAGAAGCCCTTGCAGATTGCTTCCTGCGGCCTGTCTGAAGCCAGCACTCTTCATGCTTGCAGTCAGCTTGGCACCTTGCAGGAGAGGAAGACGTAGAGATCGAGTTACTGACAAGGAACTGGTTGGCGTGGTGGCCGGCACAGGTGCTTCCCACTCTTCCTCCACCAAATCTGGAGCACCGTTCTCTTCACTGTATGGCACTACGTCAATTTGCAGGCACAAGCACGGCTCACTAGCACTGTTAAAATATTGGAAATTTTGCTTAATCTAATACTTCCATTATGGAAAAAAAATCCTCTCCTTAGTTTTACAAGCATTAAAAATTCAAATTGTAATTTTAATGCTGGATTATATAAATATTTAAATAAACAATCACCTACCTGAGGAATGCTGCATCCAGATCCCAATCAGAGAGAAGGGAGAGGAATGTTTCCTGTCCAAAATCATCAATCACACGATAACTCAATGAGAAGTCTCTGAAAATGAGTAATAAATATTTTTTTTATGAGAGAATTTAAATATTATGAGAATATTCACTTACACGCTTTGTGTAATATCTTATGACAAAGCTAAAATGCAGCATTATATAGATATGTAAACATAATGATGTATTTAATTTAATAAAACTAAATATTACATCTGAAGTGCTTAATTCAATGCTTGATTAAAATAAGTGGTTATTTTCTTTACTCAGCTGCTTTTCAAATAATATGTAATGTAAATATGTTGAATATGATAAAAAAAAAATTGTCCCACTGAAACATCTTATCAGTAGTAACCCCCTTTTATTTTTTATCTCCTCACTTCTCATTAACTACAAGGTCTTGTAACCATGAAACTGTAAAATTTTATGCAGATATACCCTATTTTGGAGAGAGGTTGGGACAACCACTAAACACAAAACGTAAGCAAGTCCAGTAGTTACACCTTACACCTGTAATAAGTTTAGTGGTACAAAATCTTGAAATGTTATTATAAGTTAAAAACTTTTGAGAATTTCTATTTCAATTTTCAAAATTACAGCAATAATTTGGTCTTTGGTAACATCACTTTTTCATTATGTTTTTATTATTTTTTTTCTTTTCTTTTTTTTTCTTTGATATTTTATGAATGTTTAATATTTCTTAAATAATCATTAATTTAACCAAAAACTGCCATCTAAAATGGGAGATACTTGTGGGCAAAAATACAAACTAAAATTCTACTGGCTTCAGTAAAATTAATAAAGCTTCTGATTAGAGAGATGAAATGACTAACAGAAAACATTTTACAGGGCATAAGTATAGCAACAAAATACTTGAGGCATTCTCATACTCACCTTCGGAGATCAAATGCTTTTGCCAAAATACTACGAAGAACTTCGTAAGATGTTATTTGAGGATCGACACTGAATTTTCTATACTCGGGCTGCTCCTCACCATCACATTTCTGAAGCAAATGAAAATGAAAACTTTTGGTTTTAGAAAACAACAGGAAATTTGATGTTTTATCAATGTTGATTTCCTCTCATAAACCAAAGCTTCCTTTGGTTTTAATTACCTTGCACTATTTCTTACAAGCCACAGTATTATAACATAATGTTTCAATATATTTATCTTATATCATATACCAGTTGCTACAGGTACTAATAATTTTATTATTATTCAACACATACTCTACAGGATCAACAATATTTACAAATATACAATGGTCTTTATATTTTCAGCTTCAGAGAACATAGCTCTTTGTGAAGCGTAGTCAAGTAATAACATTAGGATAAAAAGAACATATTGTAAAAAAATTTAAGCACACAAAAGAAAAAATACATAATAACAAAATATAATTAATAATATTAGGCCTATATTATTATTTTTTTTTATTGTTGTATATTTTTTCTTTTATAATTTTATAATTATTAAATTTTTTTTATTGTCTATAAGGAAAAAACCATTGTGGTTAGTATTAATAAGTTTAAAAAAAAAATAGAAATTATTTTCTTTTAACTCACTAATTATTTTTTATTGTATATTTTTTCTTTTGTGTGTATACAATTTTATTTATTAACACTAATTTCATTTTTTTTTAACAATAGGCCTAATAATGAGTTAAGTGAACTTATTTATTTTGTACAAAAATTACCAATAAATAATATAAAACAAATATACCTATCCACAATTATTTATGTCGATATTATTTTTCAATTTTTATTTCATTCAACGTTTATAAAATGATTTGATAGAAAAATCACATACACATATTGGAAAAAGAGAGGTGAGCATTAAACAACAGGGATGCCTTGTGTGTGAGAGAAAATTATTTCTAGCACAGGTCAAAATTTAATGCACAAGGTTTGAAATTATTTTCTTTCTCACAAGCCCTGTCAGTTAATATGCTAAAATCATTTGTTACACCCCCATCATTTGTTACTGCAATCTTTGTTTATTCATCAAACTTTTTTATTTATCCGGTATTGCAAAATCAATTTTTTTTCTTCAATAATATTTATACTACTACATACATATCTGAAGATTTCTTTAAAATGTAAAATAATAATAAATAGGAATATACATGAAAAGAACAACAAACTAGTTAAAGACCAATACAGTACATCATCACAAACAGTTAACTTGGTAAATAAATAAATTAAGGTGACTGAACTGTACAAAATAAGAGCCAGTTTTATACCTGATGAGATATTTGCATTGTACTGTACACTCCCCCCCAAATAAATCTGACCGGTCGCATTAAAATTTCCTTATATATTTAACATTTGGAGACATGAATGCTGTGGTACACTCCTCCCAAATAAATCTGACCGCAGCTTTCATATTTCCAAATGTTAAATAAATTGGGAAACTTAAACTCGGCAGGTCAGATTTATTCAGGAGGAGTGTACAGTAACTTTTATTACCTGCCACCTGAATTTACAAGTATTAAAATTTGCTGCAACAGAAATTACAAAATTGCTGCATTACGAAATGCAACTATTACTCCAAATGTACCTTCAACCTACAACAACAATGCTGTTTAGTTTGACAGAGATAAGGATATAATAAAGACTCAAATCTTGATGATCAAACTATATGATTAAGGACACTATAGATACTGTAGTCTTCAAATTATTTACTGAATTAGAGCTTGGAGAGTTACATTAAAGCATTCATTTTTCATACCCAAAATATTCTGCAAAATTAGGGTCAAATTGAATACACCTTGTTTACAAATTGAAATTGTTTGTCAAAATTAATATAAGAGAAAATTGTGGCTAAAATTATGAAATGTGGCCATTAATGAATGAATAATGCTGCAGTATTGAAGAAACTTTTAGTTTTGTTTAGTACACTGTAACGATTGGTAATTCCACACATCCTTCATTGATTACATACGTTTGACGGAAGTGAAATATGTACACATAAATATAGCTACTGTACCAAATGTTACTGACGTTATTGTAAGGGTAATAACATTATTGCTTAAATAATATACGGTAGGTATGGTCTGGTTTCAATTATGTATTGGTTGTTATTTTCATAAAATTAATAATAATACTAAAACTGAATTGATACATTTAAAGAAAAAAATTGAAACTTGAAATGTCGACCACTATACCTATAAGGGCAAGGGATTGAGCTCAGCATCAAAATTGCTATCAAATACTGTAAACTATAAAAAGCCATTCGAGACCAGATGCTGTAGGTATGTGCCATATTGATTGTATGATTGCACCTGATTCTGTGAACTATCTACAATACATACATGAGAGGCATGAGAGCAATACATACAGTACATAGATGTATCAGGTTTAAGCAAAGCAATTAAGCTGCTGCATTCATACGTATGTGTGTAATATCATATGCATATGTATATAATATATACATAATGTATATAATATATATATAATATATATATATGTATGTATGTATATGTATACCTGAATGAATAGAATATGTAGTGACGGTAGAATTTTCTTTAACAAAATAACAGTAGAAACTCATCACAATAATGTCATATGTACATGCAGTATTTATGCTATAATAAACAAAAAATACTCATACAATAACAACATTATACATACATACACAGATTAGAAAAATTACATCATAATTAACTCTCTCCTCACCTCTCTTACTCAATGCTTACAGGTAAAGGACGATATCACACCAATCAATTTGGATGCTTAATTGTTACTGAAGGTTTATATAAAAAAATTGCCACGAATATCTTACCTTTGCTTTAACTCTGACAGCCTCCCTACTGTATCCAAATATTCCTGCCATCCTCAAAAGTGTATGATGTTGGAGAGAGAGGCAGTGGGCGTTCAACTTCAGCCGTCAAAACAAAGCCAATTTTTACACTCCGGTAAAGATTTATAATGTAATTTTGTAATAATTATATGCAGAAACTGTTACCGATGCTTTGTTCACTATTTTTTTGGAGGTATTCATGCAGAAAGTGAGAGAAAATGTAGTACAAAGTTACAGAAGACATTTGCGGTCAATGGCGCTGCTTTACCAGCTGTTCACTAAAACCGCGCGAAAAGTGTGGAAAGTTTTGAGTTCTAAATTGAACTGACGCAATCGTAAACAGAGTGATCATCTCTGGGTGCGTACCTTATTTCGATGAGAGCGCTGTGCAGTGCTGTGGCAATACGGTACGAATTCTGAGCAATTTGGATACTTTGCGCTAGCAAATACGGTACGCCAGACCTCTGTGAGGCGCCTCACCTATTTACCTTCAGAAGCGCGCAGAGGCTCTCAGCATCAGCTGCTGTCCGTTCGGGTCTCTTCGGTAAACGCTGTGAAGCGCTGACAGAGGTGATACGGTACGTTTTGTCAGCACTTTCAGCACTCGCAAGTGAATACGGTACGCACCCTCTCTATCGTACCTCATTCAGAATCCGAGTATATATTATTCATTGTAAATTACTATAATTAAAGTAATTAAATACAAGAATTAAAGAATAAAAAATACCATCTCTATATTTAAAAAAAGAAATGGGTCTTTTAATAAAAATTTAGTTCGCTATTATAGCTATTATCGTAGCGTAGACCTAGGAAAAAATTCATATGGAAATAATGACAATCATGTTCAATTTCTCAGTTTGAGTACTTCATGGTGTTAATATATATTATTATGCATAGGCATTCAGGTAAAATAACAGTTAAAAATTGAAGTAAGGTTTATTCTCTCCTGATATGAGATGTGAGACTAAAGCAAAGCCATGCCGAGTTTCAACAAAGACTTATATGCTGAAGATACATACAATTTTTCAATCACTGTATATCAAGAAATGGAGAAACATTACATCAATTCTTTTTTTGGCAATTGGTACTTTATATATTACAAGATTTATTTTATAAATCACAATAAACACGCTCATTTCTTTATTATATTTGACTAAATAGTGTTACCTTTCTTACATTCCTATATTATATGTTACATGTTTTTTTTTTCAAGCAGGGGGAAAATGGAATGTAAACTTTTTCTTTTTTATTTTATCCATTTCATACATATGAAAAGAAAGAACAAAAGTAAGTTTTTGTTGTTGTTATGTTACAGAGTTGCTCTCTCTACATTTTTGTATTTTTAATACCAAGTTTTGGCCTGTTCACACACACTGCAATATTTTTATTGAATAATGTTTGTATTATTGTTTATGTTTGAAATTATGTTTAAATTATGTTTGAAATTTTGATGTTAAATTTTGATGGAAATTGCATACAATATCTAATTGATAACAAATTAAAAATATATATATTGCGCCATGTTGTGAACACAGCATTAAGTTTGAGTAATTTTTTCTTTACTTTGAGGCAGACCATAATTTGACAAAATGAACTTTAATAAAGGGGATTGGGGAGGGATACTTAAAAAAAGTGTCTGCCCATCATGAAATTATATAAATTTAAATACAAATGTGATATAAAGATATATTATTTTAACAAAACTATAAAACAATAAAAATTATAATTTTAACAACATAAACGTGCACGTGCAAATTAGGGAGAACATAAATCAACACCACTGCAACAGTGCAGGTAAAAATTAAAATAATAATAATAATTAAATCCACAATAATTTCATTATTTACCTGCTTGTGGATTTTAAGTCATCAATCATCAACATAATAGTAAACTAAAAAAAGAAAGTTTAGTAAGAGAGAGAGAGAGAGAGAGAGAGAAACAATACTGACTAGAGCTGTAAAAAACTTGAAATATTTTTAGCCCAGGCTGAAATTTTTTAGCTCGGTTTGACTTGAACCCCAGGTTTAGCTTGAAATCGAGCTTAAACTCGAAAAACGAGCCAAAGCTTGGAAAGCTCGATATTTGAGCCAAAGTTAAACAACGAGTTTTCAAGCCTGTGAAGGAAAACTCGATTTTCATTCTGAAAAAATGTTTTTGAAGGATTAAAAAGGCATAACAAAATTAAAAGAAATAATATAATATTTTAAACAGCTTACTTTGCATGATAGAATATTAAAAACACCATTTTAAACAAAAATTACAAACTTTGTTTTCTTTGCTTTCTTCAAAAATTGTTCTTTAGCTCAATTTATTTTAAAAATCTCGTTTTTTTCACAAATTATTCACAAGCTTAACTTGAAATAGCTAGTTTTCGAGCTAAAAGCTTGAATCCCGGGTTGATCATTTTCAAAAAAAAAAAAACAGGCCCAAGCGGGTGCTCGAACCTAAAGCAAACTATATTAATGGTCGTTTCTACTACAAGCAAGATCGACCCATAAGCAAAAATCTTAGCAACGGATCAACAACGAAAAGGTTTTTAGGAACCTTTATCCATAACAACACATGTAATTTTAAGGTTTTTAACGGATTTTTTATAACAATGGAAAAAAATTCGTCGATCTTGCTTGTAGGAGAAGCCGTAAATATAGTATGCTTTACTCGAACCGGTTTAAATTTACAGCTCTAATACTGACGTAAGAGATATTAGACAACTTTGGGGTTCAGTCTCAAAGTTAACATGCTATCTTATGGGGAAATGGAAGATCAATAATTCATGTTACAATTTTGTTATTTCCAATAAATCTGTACTGCATATAAGTTGCTGTTGTTTGTTTTTTCCCCTTCCCCTTTTATACCCTATATATTATATAGGCATATATATCTATCTTAAAATTTATTTCTCTGAATTTTCAACTAAATTACTTGAAATTGAAGGGGGGGGGGGGGGGATATGCTTTAATACAAATAGAGTTAAAGTCAAAGTATAAAAATTCTAATCTAATATTGAGACTGTACCCCAAAGTCATCTGCTATTTGGAGCATAGGGATTTCTATTATTTTTTTTAACTTAACTTTTTTTTTTCTTGCAAATTTTCTATTGCAGTACAAACTGTACAAATTCCATCTTAGCATACATTACAAGTAATATAATATCCTGTTTATAATAAAAATTAGCTGTCATTCACATTTCTATGAATGCAACTTTACAATATGGATGTATTACTACATGATTTTAAATGAATGAACCATGAATTTGATCATGGCATAAAATCTTTGCTTATAATACTAGAGTTTACAAATTTTAAAAAACATTTTACCAATATTAGAGAAAATTTATATTATTATTATTAATACCTATGATAACACAATTATTTGCATTTTTTTTAACAACTACTTAAGCCAAAATTCAATTAAATTTGTAATTTTTGACAGCTGTCCACAATTGTCAATTCAGATCTTTTTAAAAAAAAAAAAAACTATATAGAGGGAAATATTATAGACACTTATTTTAAATATTATGTACTTATTTAACAAGACCATCAAACGTCAATCAACATAGTTATATGTTGTCATTACTCCTTATGTTTAATCCCTAAGTGTAAAATGTGCAGTTTAACATTGTTCATAAGTCCTGTTCTCTGTGTTCAAGTTAATGACAATCATCTAATGCTCTTTGCGCATTTTTTTATAGAGGTAAAAGAAAAAGGATTTACGAACAAGTCTAGTAACTGACATAGTGACAAGAACATTATTTTGTTTTGTATGTCAAATTTAGTGCATGGATGACAATTAAAAAGAGAGTCCTGTGTCTAATTGAGCTTTCCCAATGCACGTCTCTGGGCAGACAAAACAGCACGATGAATGATTGCATCCAACATGCCAGCAACAGTGTAAACTCCACCAACCATGGCACATACGTTTGTAAGGAAGTGACCAAGTGATCTGTACACAATTGAAAAAATATTACACAGATAGCCAAGTATAGAAAAATAAACATACATGGATAAAAATAACTATAAATATGCTTTGTCTTTTTATTTATTTATTATTATTTTTTTATATATATGCCTATAAAAAGGGATAGAGGAAACCATCCAGGGTCACATTAAACTTCAATGTGTGTTAGTTTAGCAGTTAGTTAGATAGTTTTTATTTACTTTTTTAAAATTGATTTATTTAGGTAATATTATTTTATCTCTATGCTAGCAAGATTTTTGTCAAACTTTGGGACTCACCTTACTATGGCAAGGCCCTTTCTGGTTTCCTCTACCCTCTTTTCTTTTAAACCGTGATGGTTTATTTTCAAAACGTTTTCATCTTCTTCTTCATTGTTATTTTTTTATATGTTTAAATTAAATTAACTGGTGTTTTATTTTTATACATTTTTAATATAAGATACTTAAACAGATGTTTAAAATATTTAAAATATATATTATACATTTCACTCTTTTGTCTTTATTTTCCTTGCTATTTTTTCTTATTGTACTTTGATTTTTATCTACAATTAACATTATTATTATTACTTACTTTTCAGTTTCTGTGTATCTAACCATCATTGGTGAAAGTTCATAACTGAAGAAAATGCCCGGCATTCCATTTTCTCCCGAAGTCAAACTGACGACCTAACCATACAAACAATTACATTAATTTTAGAAATCAATTTCAATAAATGATAAAGAAATACAATATGTCTTGTACATATGCCATATCATATTCTATGGCATATATGTGTCATGTATCATATAAATAAAACTGATCATTCTACCTTCTGATGTTTAGTGACGGAAAACTGGTTTGTGTGGAAGACAGCACCATCCTTTCTTACGTAAGTTGTAGGAACAATTTTTATGTAGTATTGGAACATGGTAGATGCTGAAAATAAAAATTTAATTAATTGAGATTCTATAACAACCAAAGTTAAAATTATAATTTCACCAACTTTATGTTTAAAATATGCTATAGATTTAATTAAAATGAGTTATGTAATGTCCCAGTTTTAATTAAGATCGAAAATAGAGGTATCTAATAAATATGCTAACATACAAAACCATTCAAATTTTTGCAACTTCATATTTCGCTAAGTTTGTGTGAAATTGAAAAAGTGGGGGAAAAAAATAATCCATAAGCCAAAAGTTTCAAACAATCTCGCGCTTCACACAACAAACAGAACACAATCGATATTTCCTTTAAAAGAAAGATGGCGTTTGTTGTTTCCTTGTGATAAAGTTTCCATATTTATTTGTAATTTTACGTAATAACTACGATTAAATACATTACATACTTATCAAAAGCACATCTACTGAAATTAAGCAGGTACCTTTAGCATACCCATATTTGTTTATTACTAGTAGTATCATAGACAACAGGCATTATTTCCTACACCTCTCATCTAGATGTTTTTAGACCATGCTGGATTTGTGTGGAGATAATTATAAATAATCATGCCAAACGTTTTTTTTCTTTCAGATCACAAAGTGTAAAAGATGCCGATGCCCGCAGGAAGTTTTCAATCTGGCCCAAGTTGTTGGGACCGAATCAAAATGGGATTTACACTCGGATTTTGTGTTGGAATGGCTAGTGGAGCATTGTTTGGAGGATTTACTGCCTTTAGGTAAATAAAAGAAGATAAATTATGTTTAATAATTTAGCTGTATATTATGTAAACAAATGCTAAATTATCATTATTTTGTAATTGAACCTCTTATATGTATTTTGAACTACATACTCTGATATGTACCTGTATGTTTCCGTACGTAGAATGTCGTAAAATTATTTTGAATTAAAGCAAAGATAATTTATTTACAGATACGGCATGAGAGGACGAGAACTAGTAAATAATGTAGGCAAAGTGATGCTACAGGGCGGTGGAACATTTGGAACCTTTATGGCAATAGGATCTGCGATACGATGCTAGCATTACCTTATAATAAAACAAATATGTAATTTAGCTTGGCTTAAAATAGTAATAATAAAAAATTAGGCAGTGTATAAGTGTTTGATCTGCATATTATATGAGCTGCAACTTAAAAAAAAATTCAAAAAAAAAAAAAAGAAGAAGAAAATCTGTAAAGTATAATCATGATTAGCTGCAGCTAACAAAACATTATAGTTTTAGTTTATTGGCTACGGTATATCCATTCAATTCGTGCCATCATTACTAACTGCCCATGATTGTAATGGGGTTCATGGAGATGTCAAAATAACAAGTAGAAAATTATTTAGAAATAAATTAGGAGAAATACTAATATAAATGTCATGAAAATTTGTTTTAAGGATAAGCGCGCCACCGTACATAACAGTACCTTTGCCGCTAGAGGTAGAGACATAATTATCTAAATTTATGCATTTTAAAGCATTTCTTTATCATTTATGTATGCAGATCAAACTAATTAAAAGACTATAAAATACCTGATCGAGACAAAGTTACAACCGCTCAAGTAATTTTGCTGTACATTGAATGCTAAATTATATTTATTAATGACATGAAAGGTTACTGCTTATGAAAGCTTTTACTATATACTAATAGCATTAATTGTGCTTAAAAAATAAGGATGTTTTTGTATAGTGGTTATGTAGATTTATATATTGTTATATCAGGATAAAGCATGACTTTTTTCTTTCTTTCTTTCTTTCTTTCTTTTTTTTTTTTTTTTTTTTTTTTACTTCTGAATTTGTTACCTGACAGTAAAAAAAAAAAAAAAAAAAAAAAAAAAAGTAAATGCACGTTGAAGATTTTGCCTTTAATCTGGAAATTTTTTATGTATAAATTTTCATTCCTTTTAATTTATTTTGTGAAAAAAAATATGGAAATATAATAATAGCAATTATGAAAAATTCTTGGTTTTATTTGTATATGCAAATTATTTCTTCTCAAACAAACCTTTTTTATACTGATATGGCTGACATTATCTCGCAAGTTATACTAAGTTGTGTCTTACTTCAAGTCAGATTAGAAAATTGGGAGAAATCTTGATTTTCTAGCTTATTGAGGCTAAAATTGAGACATTGCAAATATGATGTCACAATGATATCTCGTACATAAAAACATTAAGAAATTTTTAATCTAGTACATTTAAGAAGGCTCGAAGGCAATTATTTATGTTTTTATCAGACCTTTTCTGCATATTTTATCCTTCCAACTTTCTCTCACCTTGTACATATGCAATTGTCTAAAAGTGCAGTACACAGTAACCTGAGTACTGAAAGGGGAAGTATGTACATCATATAAACAGAGATGGTAGTTTCACTTCTATGCTCGGATTAGTAATAGATTTGCACCATATGCTAGCAAGTTTCCCACCTTCCCATTTTGATCAAGTGCCAAAGGTGCCAATACATAAACATAGGGAAAAATTACTAAATCTGTCATAACTTCTGAACGTGGGAAATGTTTAAAATAAAAATTACACCAAATTAATCAGCATAATTTTCTGGTTTTTTAATATGCATTTTAGGAAGCTTTGTTAATAATGTGAATTTTGCAATAAAATTATATGCAAAATAACCAGAAACATATTGGGTTTAAGTTCTGAAAAAATGATTGTTAACATATCATTAAAGGCGTAGAACACCTTGAACAAAAAAGTTGCATAATATCCTAACAAATCTGAAAATCAACGTTGATTTGGCCGGAGTCATTGATTTCTAATTTATTTTCCATTCACAAAATGCCGCTGCCGGTCATTGACTCCGGTCAAATCAACGTTGATTTTCAGGTTTTTTAGGATATTACACAACTTTTTTGTTCAAGGTGTTCTACGTCTTTAAGAAAAAATACAACAAATAAAAAACGAAAATTTCTCATGTTAATTTTTAAAATCTGATCGAAATGGGAAGCAAGCAAACAGTAGGCAAGAGAGAGCAAGTACGCCGAAAATTTATATCAGCGACCCCTACAGTCGCAGCATAGGAATGAAACTGCCATCTCTTCTTATATCAGAAAGCAGAAAGAAATACAATGTTGTCATTTATACCTGCACCTAGTACATTAAACATTTGTTTAATTTTGTGAAAAATCACATTTTTGGTTAGGTATGATAAATTTAAAAGAAAATAATAGAAGAAATCAGCAAGGCCCTTGCCATAGTGAAGAGAGTCACATAGTTTAGTGAAAATCTTGCTAACACAGAGATAATAAACTTGCACATATTAATCATTCCTATATAGTTTCTCTCTGAGTCTGTAAGGACTGCCGGAGGCACAGACACACACAGTTTTCTCTTGGAGTTTAGTGCCAAAAGCTATGTGCATTGGCTTATTATCTCTGAGCAACAAGACTTTCACCAAACTATAGGAATATCTTTTCTTTCAAATTTATCATGCATGGGTTTGTTTTCCTTATTTCTTCTCATATATAATTCTTACATTCATTATGTATGACTTCAGAAAGCAGCATGGCTTATGGGTTGATGTATATTTTAAAAGTCCTTTGTAATTCTGCTATTATTTCATAGTAATATTGAGTAGATGCATAAACCATCTCTCCCCACCCCTACAAGTTAAATTATTTTAAAACTAGCTACAATACTTAAAATAGTCAGGCAAATGTTCTAGTGTCTAACCTGGAAAAAGAAAAGCTGCTGAATAAGGCAAATATTTAAAATGCTCATCTTGAGTTTTAAAACAAAAATAAGCAATAAATAAGTGAAGTAAATATTAAAACCTTGCGATTATCATACCACTACATCTCACAATACTGATGTGAACTATAAAAAGCGCCTTACCGTATTCATACTCCTCTGGTGTTACATAATGAGCTTGCAAAGAAAATAAAATAATTTGTATTTGGTCCCCTTTTAAAGAAAATTAATTTATTGTATAGGTGTAAAGCTATGTGCAGTAATAATAACACAACTTCTATTAGAGAAGTTGGAACTATCTTAATGTACAATATAATATGGAAAGCCTCCACTTAAAATTATATGTAAAATAATAACTTGATGCTATATTTCCTTGTGAGGCAGGCTATCAGTAACCAACTGTTCACACAACACTACTTACATGTGCTTCTCTTCTTTTTTTTTTTTTTTTTTTTTTTAATACGGGAATTAAAAAAGCTTCAAATCTTAATGGCTAATAATAATAATCATACTTCAATTGAACATAATATTCTTTTATAAGTAAAAGAACTGTTGTTTAACTTTTATTATTATTTTTAATTTTTTTTTTTTTTAAAGTATATAAAGTTTTAAGATTGAATTGCCTATTATTATATTGATAGTAGCTATGGAATTCACTGTGCATTTCAGGAAATTTAAATATGAGCATAATTCAAATAAAAATAACATATATATATATATATATATATATATATATATATATATATATATATATATATATATATTTTTAATTATTGTCTACTATTTTTGGTAAAAGCAGTTACTCTTACGTCATCCTAATCCCCCCACAACACCCCACCCCACCAAGCCCTACAATATTTCTAAATTTGCTACTCATTGTGTTTATAAACATTGTGAGAGTGCTAGCAGGTGCTATTCACAAAATATGTCGATAAAAAATGAATAATAAACTTACGTTTCTCTGCCAGCTCTCTGTGGTCATCTAAAGGGCTTCCTTTGCCAGGAATGGCTCTTCCGAATGACAGGTGACGTATTGTGTGTGACATGTTGAAGTTTGATGCTGAGAATGGCTGCACATCGTGTACTACACAAATATAATAAGCAACACTGTACTGTATGCATAACATTTCACAATTGAAAATAATTCAATACTGCAATTACATTCAGGAGCCAGTGCTTTACTTTTACGTTTTTTAAAAATATTATTATTTTTTTTTTATTCTTACCGTGCACATGGTTGATGGAAAAACTTTGTCCAGGAGCAATGTGAAAACTACCTCCCACCTAAAAAATAGCAACAAAACAAAAACATTATCACAAAGGAATTTTTATTTAACATTATTATTAATTTTATTGCTGTATGCCAACCAAGAATGCGATTTTTTTAACAATAACATATTTGCAATGTTATTCTTATGATAGAAATATGAGCAAGATATGATTAGGTGGTAAAATTTTCAATCAAAGGTCCAGAGTGCTAGATATTTTTGTATGAAATAATAATTCACAAAATATGATGTGCAGTTAAAAGACGAAGGCCGAGAAAATGGAACGTATTTAATGCCTACAAACTAAATGTATTTATATAACTAATAAGATATTATTAAGGAAAATAAACCATTGCAGTTTGGTATGATAGATTTCAAAGAAAAGGATAGGAGAAACCAGCAAGGGCCTTACCATGGTGAAGAGAGTCCTATAGTTTGGTGAAAATCTTGCTAGCACAAATATATGGGGGGGGGGGGGGGGGGACTAACACATTGGAAATATGTTGATAATAAATTCCAAGAGAAATGGAGTGTGTTGTACTGTACCTTCATCAGTCCTTACAGACTCAGAGAGATCATTCATAGTTGCTCTCTGAGTCTGTAAGGACTGATGAAGGCAGAACACACTCCATCTCTCTTAGAGTTTATTGCTCCCCCCCCCCCCCCCTTTTTTGTTTTTGTTTTTTTGTTATATCTGTTCTAGCAAGATTCTCACCAAACTATGGGACTCTCTTCACTATGGTAAGGCTCTTGCTGGTTTCTCCTATCCTTTTTTTTTTTTTTTTTTTTTTTTTTTTTTTTCAAATTTATTGTAGGTATAAAGAATACATTTTAAACACAATGCATTTGTCATTTTTGGAACAATTACCTTTTTTTTTTTTTTTTTCAATGTTTGATTCTAGAAAGTTATATTATGTAACTTACAAATGATGTATTACCAGGCTATAAATACAAAGAATGAGCCTGTAATCTTACCCTGTTGACTTCCAAGTATCCATAAACCTGACATCCTTCAAGGAAAGCAGTTTTCAGTTTTTCAGAGTAGTTTTCCTTTTGACATTGCTCTATTGTATCTGGAGCAGGGAATGCCCACTGTTTGAGTCTGTATGCTTCTCTAACTTCTGCACAAGTATTGCAGCACCTAAACATCAAATTGACACACAATTGTAAAATAATAATAATAAATAACAAGAAGAAATACAACATTTACTCAACATATCAAGTTATTGTACACCTCTGGACCAAATTTTTTGAACGGTTTGTATAGGCAGGTATCTTTATGAGAAAATACAGCGGCCGCCGCAGCCCCGTTTGGAAACTTATGTCCACAGGTGTATTTGAGGCTTTCTAATTTTATTCACTTAATTAGGAGGAAATGGGATAGGATACTAACAATTGCCTGGCCATTTTAAAGTTGAAGGTGAGGTGATTTGCCTAAAAGTTATGAAGGCAGAAAAATCTGCCAGGGATACTTTAAGCGGAGATATATCTAAGGAGAGAGAGAAAAGTGAAGGGCCCCCACTCCTGACCCTGGTAAGGGGACGGGGGGCAAAAAAGAAAATAAAAAAGGTCAATTTGCAAAATTTAGAAAAGTTAAGTCCATAAAGCCCCATGTGGATTTTAATATAGTATAAAATATATCCAGTATATTATATTTTTCTCTCTTATTTGTTTTTTTCCCCATAAATATTCATTACTGCCGAATTTTTAGTGACAAAAAAATTAGGTGACCCACTTTTAAATTTCAGAGATGGAAGCCTTTTAACTAGAACCCTTAAAACCTCCTTTTTTTTTTCTTTTTTTTTTTAAAGGGTAGTATTAGTGCAGTACTTGGGTCGTGTACTAAATATGTACTAGTTTGCTGGAAAATGATGTTACATTTTAACTACTAAGTTTTGTGCTCCCTCCCCCTCCTATGTAGCTGTCCAGTATGGCATCATGGCATAAAAATACTGATTGTGAGTTCACAGTACAGTTGTTGGAAAGCCTTACAATGTTTTCATGTATTCCAATTTTTACCATAAAATTTTGCATCGTAAAATATATTATATTATGTATATTTACTTGCACTGAAATGGTTCTGCAATGGGTTTTCAGTTTCAGTTGCATTTCATATTTATCTGCTAATCTATTTGTTATCTTTAAAATTTCTAGATCTTTTACTATGTTGATAAATGAAAACTTCGAGATGTTGAAAGCTAGTGTATCCCTTTTTTGTTAGATAATTCAGTTCTCATTTTAATTAAAAATTAAAGTTCAAATATTAATGGACACATAGTTGAAATTTTTAAAAACTGTTAACTTACTTGATTTCTTCATTTTCTGCGCCATAACAGCTGCCACATTTTTCAGTTGTGTTCTCCTTTGCTAATCCTTCCAAAGCTTTCTGTACATCAAAATACAATTTATGATCAGGAAATATTCTACTAGATAATGATTTTTAAATTCATGCAATAAAAGTAAATAGAATAAGAATCTTTATTGACCCAGGCAATAAAGATTCTTATTTACATGCTACAAATGATTACAAAATATTACTACAAAAATTACATGCTACAACATTAACAGTGTTTAAATTGTTTTGTAACCTGAATATATCATTCAGGGCGAAGAAAGATAGTGCACATAATTACCTTAAAATCTTCGGACTTTGAGCTTCCAAGAGCTGTAAACAAAAAATACAAAAACTATAATTGGCAAATGGAAGATATAGCTGACATGTGGGAAAGAAATTTTTTTTTTCTATCAAATCTTTGTATTGATCAACTATTGCAAAGTCAATGTCTTTAATTGTCAATAATAATAAATAAATAAATAAATATATTATTTAACTGTTTTACTATGATTGAGGTAAAAGTGATTTTATAATGGTGCAAATAAGAGTTCATCAATTTGATGTAATTAAAAACAAAGTTAAATATTATTTTATATACTGTAATTGTATTGAGTAAAAGTATACCAGTTATTTTTATGATGCTATAAAATTGATATATTATTGTTTTATAAAATGATAGTGGAAATATCTATAAAAAGAAATTAAAAAGAAATGTAAAGTAAAATTAAGTTTCGTCTAAAATTAAATAATGTCTTACTTTTTTTTTTTTTTTTTTTTATTATTTATTGATCCTACCTTCTGTGCGCATTGGTTCCTCAATAGGTTGGCCTGAAGAATCAAGTCGTCTCTTGAAAATGTTATGCGTTAATTGTAGGTGTTGTTCACCAGAAGAGTCTACTGCATCAAGACCCAAAACTAAAAAAAAAATGAAGTAGTTTATATTAATAATAGGGAGAGAGAGAGAGAGAGAGAGAGAGAGAGAGAGAGAGAGAGAGAGAGAGAGAGAGAGAGAGAGAGAGAGAGAATTATTTGCAAAATGAATATTTTAATAATGAGGGTAAAAAATTGACTTTTTAATTCAAGTTTAACAAGTTAAAATTACATTACAGCAAAATGCGCGGCTGTTACTGTTTGTTAAAGCTATAATTAAATTATTAATTAAATATGTAAGTAAAATTTGAGCATGGATAAAATATCTATACTATAATGAGAAGGAATGAGACCAGGACCTTGTTTAGAAGCAATAGATGCTAATCCTTTACCATGTACAGTACACCTCTGGACAAAACTTTCCAAACAATTTGTAAAGACAACCCACAACCACACTATGCTATCTTTATGAGAAAACGCATCAGCCGCCTCAGCCCTGTTTGACAACTTTTGTCCAGAGGTGTACTTTTGGTTTTCATTTTTTCTCTGGCACAACAGTACAATTAATGGGGAAAAAAGGTGTAAAGAAAAATGTTATAAAAAAATAACACTTATTGCCTTTGGTTTATGAAAATTATTAAGTTATAGCTTTAAGAGAAAAGGGGGGAGAGAACAACAAAGATTCATCGCTAAATTTACCTGATTTAATAAGATATTTAATTCAAAATAATACTTACATGAGCATGAAATTCCAGGTACCACAACATCAAGGTTGATTTTGAGCTGACTTCCTCTCGATACGTCAACAAATAATTCCTCATTGACGGAGGATGAGAGGAAGTCCCTCAGCTCGGAGAGTATCAGCAGCAGCATGATCACATGACTTATCACGGATACTGCAAGTGAAAACACATAGTACATAATTATTATTAATAGGCCTATTAATAGCAAACTCTAATGTGGGGAAAAGTGTGCTGTAGAATATGTATATACTGTAATAGAATAAAGATTTCTGTATTATTGTAGTTGCAGACATGGCCAGCGCTCTTTCTCTTTTGTCACTCATGTCAATATTGAAAAAGTAGGTGAGTCTATACAGCTGGACCTTTGTGGTGATTAGGAATTGTCTTATATATTTGTATCACAATTTTAACAGATGTAAACGGTGCAGTAGTGGAATAATCTGCAACATTTTGACAGTTCATAAAATGATCCACTAACATACTTGCATTACTTATTGCAAAAAATTAGTAACGCTCAAGTCGCTCTGCTCACAATATTTTGATCGCACTCACGCTCGCGACTTTATTAATTGATTGACGCTCCTGCTCCGCTCCAAGTTATTCAGCGCCCTGATATGAGCATCGCTCAAACAAGACACTCATGTCCATGTCTGTGTAGTTGTAATGTACCATGGGTATGATATTGTGGTACAGTACAATATGACAGTATGGTATTGCACAGCTTTGGCCAAAAGTTCCCAAATGATTTGTATAGGCAACCACACTATGTTATCTTTATGAGAAAACGCAGTGGCCACCGCTACCCCGTTCGGGAACTTTTGTCCAAAGCTGTACTGTACATAGTAAAAAAAAAAAAAAAAAAAAAAAAAAAAAAAAAAAAACACGTATAAGAGGGGGGGGGTAATTATATCGCATATATTTTAAAAGAGTGGGCCCACGGCTATGCTTTCATGTATTTTAAGCATTTTATTTGTTTTATACCAAAAATTAAATTATAATATGCTATGTATAGAGATCGTGTATAAATAAAAGTTTTTTTTTATCATATAAAATATCAATGTGAAAAATTAAATAAATGATGCCTGCATAAAATATTGTCATCACGATATATTTCTTATCTAGCACTCATATTGTGCATTTTTTTAGAGTATAAGTTTGACTATGTATCATTTCTCATTGTTTTGTTTAAACAAGAACCTGTTTATGTACAATGTTTTGTATATGGTTGTAGGAGATAGAAATGAATAAATTTTATTTTGAATTTTGAATTTTTTACGTGTTGGTGCATCTGGAGAAAGCACCAAAAATGTGTTAGCTTTGGTGCACCAGAGCGCTCTTATACATACACAGCTACTATAGGATCCACTAACGTTTAACGTCCTCTTACGGAAGTGCACCACTTTTTCGCACATCTCTTGTCAGTATAGCTCGTTCTGCAAAGTCAGACTTCCGGCGCAACTTTTGTGTCGATATGTTCCTTTGTTATAACAGCTGATTATGACTTCGTTACCTGTTTACTACGTTTATACATATGGTCGATCATTGTTATTTCTTCGTTTAGAACTTTGAACTTGATAAGAATGAAAGAAACTCCACACAAAAAAGTTCCATGCTCTTCATGTGACTCAATTTTTGTCAATTTTGTTAGCTCAAAAAACAAGATCAACCAATGAATGTGTCGTATTTTGTTGGTCAGCCAATCACTGTTGTTGAGATTCACTTTACTTTACAGAACAAGCTTATGTATACGTGTATGATATGTATAGGGACTCGTGGTGCATTATGTATGTATATGTCAAGGTGCATTATGTATGTATATGTCAAGGTGCATTATGTATATGACATATTCTTAAATTTATTACAACTTTGCGCAATAAATTGTGAAATATAACATTGTTTTGAATGGGAAATATTATTTTTCTGCACAAAGTTATGCACAACAAATTTAAGAATATGTGAATGCACCGCCATCACAATCTTTATTCTATTACAAAGTACAGTAATGAAAGGTATACCATATTATTACATATGCATACATACATACAAAGCATGTCTTTATTTTTTCACATAAGTAACATCTATTACATATACTTTGCATACATACAAATATAGGTATGACCATAGAGTTATTATATAGTCTATAATAATCTCTTTGGGTATGACAACAGGAAAAGATTTGCAGATATGGGACGTGTCATAAAATGTTTCAATTGCAATTGTTTCTATTTTTCTCCCTTCCAAATTATTTTATAAAACTGAAAACATTTATCTTTACAATACATATAGAATTAACAAGAAAAGTAAATATTATTTTACAACACATTAACATTACATACAAAGAAGACAAGAAAAGAAATACAGTTTTATATATTATACCTGCTGCTCCTCCAACAGTTTTGACACTAAAATCTTCGAGGGGTTTGGGATAGGCATCTAAATTTTTCAATTTCTCTAAAACTTCACGTCTGTACGCAGCCATTTCTTTTAAGATGCTTAATTAATTATCATTTATTGTTTTGAATTTATAATTAATATAACTCTGAATCACAAACGTGACAATAATGACATTTTTCTACAATGAAAACCGGCTCTTCCGTCGCCAACTCTCAAATTACCAGCTGACGATAATAAACATGAAAAAAATTAGGTTTCACTTTTTGATCATAGAGGGCACTTTTCAACGAAATTTTATTTTAGTTTTAGTTTTGGTCACTAGATGTCCAATGAAAAAAATAAATGAAAATATATTTTCAGCGCCAGAAATTTTGATGAAATAAAATGTGCAAAATAATAATTTAATTATCTCATAATTTTGTTTCTGCCGAAAATTTGAAGAAATACCTACACAAAGAAATACCAACTGGAAACAAAAACTTAGGTAACTATTTTCAATAAAGATATAAAAATATTCACATGTATTTTACTACAGAAGTCACAATCTTAAAATATGACCATATATTATATCAAATTCAGGGTCGGCCTGGGAGGAAAAGGCCCGGTCCGCGAGATTACAAAAGGGCCCGCGAGCAATAGGGGGTTTGGGGGCGAAGCCCCAAAAAATTGCGCCGCAGGCGAAAATTTTTTGAGGCCACGCCCCCTTTTAATTAGGAATTTACTTAAAATACTTCACTTTTGTATGAGATTTTTATGACATGCACACTACAAATAAAATCATTATAATGTTTTTAAATGAGCTAAGATAATGGAGAAAAATATGGTGTTAAGAAAAAAGCTTAAATTAAAAAATACAATTGAATAAAATCAACTATTTTATTTAAACGCGGAGAACTACAGCTTTCTTTTGTTTAGGATCATTTCCACACTTATCCAATTTTTTTCTAGCGGACTGAGTACGTTTCAGTGCACCAGTATTGTGTTTTTATTCTGGTTTAGAAAACATTTAGGAGCGATAATTTAATTATAAATTTATCTTTACTAATTAGTATTGTCACACCGACACACTTGCCGCACCAAGTCACATTTCTTCCCCGCCGTTCAATCAAAAAATCACATTTATTTTTTATTTTTTTTTACCAATATAAAGGGGGACAAATTATATGAAGGAGGTGAACAATAACAAAACAATTTTGTTAATTGACCACTAGACTAGAGTTCACTATAGGAGTGCAATTTTTTTAAAAATTAAAAGCGGATAGAATTTTAAGATTGGATGTAATTTCTTATCGTCTTTTGAAAGAAAAAGAAAATTTATCAGTCTGAAATTGTCCTTTTTATTTTCTTCTTCTTCTTCTTCTCCTTTTTTTTTTTTTTTTTTTTTTTTTCTTCGTTTTTTTTTTTTTTTTTAATTGGAGTGTTGTGGGCACGGCAAGGGCCCGCGCCCGGGGGGGCCCGGTCCGCAATCGCGGACTAGCGGACCTGGCCAGGCCGACCCTGATCAAATTTGATATAATATATTAAGTTGATCAAGACAAATGGCAATCTTTTGCGTATGCAAATATGCATACATTTTATAAAAGGTATATATATAGTTTTCTTTATTTCTGTTTCTTTTATAATAGAAATGAAATTTTCCTGCAAACTTTATAAAACTTCTTTTTTCAAAATTCAAAATATGAAAATATGTGTTTATTCATTCTATCATTCTATTCTATTCACTCTATAAAAAATGCACAATAATGAGTGCTATAGATAAGAAAAAAATATATCGTGCTTCCAATATTTTATGCAAGCTTTATTTATTTTATTTTTCACATTAATATTTTATATGATAAAAATTTATTTATGATCTCCCTAGATAGCACATACAGTATTTTAATAATGTTTAGGCTATGCAGCTATATGCTATAAATACGCAGACTGTTATATTAAAAAAAAAAAAAAAGTGAAGACCATTGTTAAATTTAATAAATCTCGTCCGATATACGTTATATAAGTTTACGCTCATTCTCCGATCTCGAACATACAATATTGACGAAGCTTTTCAAAATGTACAAATGTACAAATGTACAAATGTACAAATGTACAAAATGTTGAACTTGAACACGTGTTCAACATTTAATAATAGTCACGTAAAATGTAAAATCTTTTATTTTGATTTTAATTGTTTCAGAGTGACAGTAAAATAAAGGAACAGGACCTCTGATAAAAGTGACAAATATATACAGTAGCTATATAGTGAATAGTGCAAATTAAATATTATTAAACTATATTTATGTAGAATAAATTTGGATTTAAGAAAAGAATGAATTTTAAAATTAGAATGAAATACAAGAAAAATGCGTATATATGAACTGTAAATTTTAACCTAACTTATGAGGTGTGCTGGTTGCATGAAAATAAAATTGCGCTACATGCCATATAGAGCTCATATTGCCAAGCCAGGATAAAAATATTTTTGGCCATTCTCGGATGTTATCAGTTAATTTTCCAATTTAAATATCAACATTAATTATTGAATAATTGTTATTATTTTTTTAATTATAGCTGGGGAAAATAAAACTGTTTTGAATGATGCGTGTTATTTTCTGTTCACACATAATATAAATGTTAAAAAGTGAAGTTTATTTTATATAATATAATATATACTGTATATTATATAACCTAAGAGTGAATAACCAGCACTCACATTATTCAATATTATATTTTTAACTATGTTCTTTTTTTATTATTATTATTATTATTTTTAACCAGTTTATCTGCGGATTGTTTTTGCTAAATAAATAGCCAACTTATTTCCACCTTCCACCATCACAACGTTAAAATAGGCTTTAAATTTTGTTATCACGAGCAAGCTGAAAATGCCTCGTTTCCATAGGAAGATAACTGACTTTTGCAAACAAGCTGAAGATCTATGCATCAACCTGCATTGCCATCAAAATGCAGGAAATCACTTTTTTTTGTTATCGATAACCCGTACGTGTATGTAGTGTATATTAGTATTGCAGAGTGTATTTTTTTCTGGTACATAATTAAAACCACTATGTAAAATGACGTTAATTGTTATTATTATTAGTTGTTTTTTTTATCACCCGTCCTGGCAACCGACAAAATAATCAAACTAATCAAAGCAAATTAAGCTGTGTGAAATATTTATGCAAAAATTATCTCTCATATAATCATATCATATCATTAAACTTTTAAAAAATAACTTTTTCTCTCGTAATTTTTAAGTCTTCGTCTCCTTCTTACAGTACACAGTATTTTATTCTATATGAAATCATTTGTTTGGTATATATTTGGTAATATTTTGATTGTTACAAATTGAGTGGAGTGGCTATATGAATCGTCTGCCATGAAATATATATTATTATATAGTATATAAAATAGCAGTTTCTAAAATCAATTTATCTGAATAAACATTGAAATTAATTAATTAGGTTAAAAGTACTTAATTAATGCTCATTATTGTCTCTACATTTTAGATACTTTAAAATTTTTAAATTCTGAAATCTCCGCATTTTACTTGTTGAAACATTGGATTTCAAGCTAAAATTTTAAATTATTAATATTAAACTACAAATTACAGGCAGAATTTTGTCTTACAAAATTTGAAATCAGGTGATAAACACATAACACATAACATTTAAATTATTTAAGTACATAAAATTTACATTTCTTATTATTTAATATTTTTAAGTACTGCTGTATTAATGCTTTTCATTACTAAATAAAATATTTAGGCCGTGGCATTAATTTTTAATCTAAATTAAGTTAGTTCTGGAGATAATAAAAGAGCTATAATATTGTAAAATAAATAAATTATAGGAGGATACAATTTTTACTTTTTAAAGTATATAACTAAACTGTATTATGAGCTATAATATTTCAACTTTATAAACTGTGAAATTTACTTTATAGATTTATTTTACGGATATTGAAATCACAAATATTAAAAAAAAAAAAAAAAAAAAAAAAAAAATCAACTTGGAATTAAGAAATTAAAAGTGCAAAATATACATCATTCAATATTTTTATAATTATTTTGCAATATGTAACGGGATCTTTATTTTTTATTATTTTATTATTATTTTATTATTATTTTTTTTTTTTGGCTGTCAAATATACAGTATATTATAAGAATTCAATGCCACGTACACTTGTGAAAATGTTTTTTGCTATTTTTTACATTAAAATTACATTAATTACATAATTAATTACGTAATATTTTAATTACAAAAAGTATGATTTTGGTGATTTTTTTTGGAAAATGCACTTGGAATATACTTTATGAGGAAATGCTCTTATGCGGAATATAGTCATATCTCTTCACTTTTTTGCAAGGACTATATACAGGAACCCTAAAGGAATGTATTCCAAATCATTTAGAACACTGTGCGAACAGAACTTTTTTTATTATGGGTAATACTATAATAATATAACTACTTGTACTTGTATACAGTAACACTTTTTACTTTATGTTACTTTAGTCATTAAATAGAACTTTCAAAGTAAATGTTCAAATTGCATAAAAAAAAACAGCATAATTGCAATTCTAAGGAAAATATGAAAAATATTAAATATAATGTCTTTTTAGTTTAAATAAAATAATAATTATGCAATGACCAAGGACCTGATTATTATAGCGTTTAGAGTTTCATCCACGCATATAGAATTGGTTTTTTATTATTATGCCGGTTGGGAAGGTAAGGTGAAAAATAGGTATAGTTTTAAAAGCTCTCATATACATGCTAAAAATTAATTATTATTTCCCCCGGACAAGTCCCGTCGTCTTGCCGTCTATCACTGCATCCTATTTCAATAATATGCCTATACGATGATATGCCAAAATTTAAAAATACCGTGAAGATATAGTCAGTCTTGGTCCCAGGTATCCATGTAGAGTGGAAGATATTGAATGATTCTAGATCCAGCATTTATTTCATTTACAACATTTAATATTATTAATTAAGTAGCGCGAGTCACTTTTCAATCTTTCCACGCCGCTAATTAAATTTACAGAATGGGAAAGAAAGGAGCCTATATATAAAATGCTATAATTTAATAATTACTTTTCTTCAAGTCGTGGTAAATTTCTTTTATACCAAGTTCGAAAATAATAGCAGTGGCCATAAAACTATATTGAATAACAAATAACAAAAATACTGTACACAGTAATTAAGAAATTTGTATTATTCAGTTATGCGTTTCATACCGGTTTGAAGTACACTAGAAATTTCCAAGCAATATAGCCCCATATGACATTTCTATAATTTTTGTCATTGTTGAGGGGTTACGATTGACATCTAAATGCATGTTTATTTAAAGTGAAGCTTTTCAGCACCATATAGAAATAATTTGTTCAGAGTACTTGGTAATCTTCTAGGGGCTTAAAACTGACTTTGCTCATGGTTACTGTGAATCTATACGCAGGATTTAATATTCACCTATGATATTATTATGCAATGAAATATATGTAATACACAAAATACATAAGTGTTTTATTATTCTTTTTCCCCCTTTCCTTTTTCTTTTCTTTTCTTTTCTTTTCTTTTCATTTCTTTTCTTTTCTTTTCTTTTCTTTTCTTTTCTTTTCTTTTCTTTTCTTTTCTTTTCTTTTCTTTTCTTTTCTTTTCTTTTCTTTTCTTCTTTCTTCTTTCTTCCCCCCCCCCTTTTCCTTTATTTTATTATCGTATATGATTAATATGATACATTGGATATGTTTTATTAATTGATAAAATCACTACTATACAGTATGATTCATTTTTATACTACTTTTTTCCACAATCATAAATATTCGTAAGCAAAGAATTACTTTTTTTATGTATTATAGAGTATTAGAAATAATTCTTTTTGTCTAAAAATGTGCACTTTTCGTACATTATAAAACAATGAAATATAATGTTGCCTAATTTTTTTAAATCTATAATTTACTTATTCTTTTTCAAACGACCGATTTTTGTTATAAATAAATAATGATTATTAACAGATAATTCAACAGCTACAAATAAATCAAGTTGGTGCATATAGTTTTTTTGCTTTCATTTTTATTTGTTTTATAATAAAAACATTTCCACTAAAAGTTAAATAAAAAAATTGCATAATTAAAAAAAAAAAAAAAATCAAACTTTAAATGCCCAAATTTAAAATTATTTTATGGTAAATTAACTTTTGTATTTCAAGCATATATATAAAAAAAAACTCTGCACATATATATTTTTCTTTCATTCTTTCTCTGCATATAATTTTACCTTTTCTTAAAAAAGCTACGCCTATTTTTACGATAATTTATATTGACATCTTTATTTCTTATAAAAACTTTTTTAGAATTTCTAATTTTGATAATAAAACAAACAAAATGATGTTCAAAAGCTCATTTCATTAATTAATTTTATTGTCTATACACAAAATTAAGTTTTATTATTATTTTTTTAAATATATCTGTCAATTCATAACATTATTTATTACAGTAAATTTGGTATTGAATTTAATTAACATTGCTCAGAGTTTATGGATTATGTTAATATTGTTAAAACAATATTATTACATTGAGATAGAAGTGGCGGCGTGTTTTCTTGATGTTGGGTTCGACACCCCGCGGGGCGAGGCTAATGAGGTAAGGAGCGGGGCCCAGCCACTAATAAACCTTTTGCCCGCTGGCGCCTACATTTTGAACACGGAGAAAATATATATAAACAATCAGATTTATTTGGAAAGTTAGATAAAGGCAAATAACTCGTAATTGTTCCATCCCTCGAAGAAATCAAAGTATACAAAGTTTTAACGCAATGCGCTCTATGCATTTATACCATATTATGCCATATAGGTATATAATAATATGGGCATTTGAATTTTGTAAATAAAGTATATGTGCAAACTATATACTATAACACCAGCATACGATATTGATAACATTTGTATGTTTGGTAAATACTTCCACTGTTTGTAAAATAAATAATTTAAAATCATGCACAACATGTAATTGCAATTGTGGTCATTTCCAAAACACCATACTGTGGAGTTGATATTTGCAGTGCAAATTAAAATAGTCAATGAGACGTAAAAGAGTTTTGTTGTATTTATTATTAAAACCGAACAAGAAATTTACAAAGAATAACAAAAAGAGAACTTTTTTAGAGCAGAAGCTGTCAAGTTCGAAATTCATCGTAAATTCTGATTTAACTCAATTTTGTTCATATTTTTCCATTCTCTATACCTTTAAAGTGTAAAATTTATAGAAGTAACATATACATACCATATTTTTATTATATTTTTATTTAGGTTTTAACCGTGTATAAAAAGAGGCGAGTATATACGATAAAGTTGCGCGGCTAGTTGGGACGCCAAAGCAAGAAAACAAATTATTACCCCGCACTCCTGAACACAACGTCGGTGAATCATAATCGTTATATGAAAGAGCTAGCGACCTTTAGGGTGGAATCAATTACCTGCAAGACAAATAAAATTATTTTAATTAGCTTATATATTAGAATGATCAATGAAGCTAGCTAACTTCAGGATGGAAAGCAAAAAAAAAATAATAATAATAATAATAAAAAAAAAATAAAAAATACCACAGCTTGCTTGGCCGCCAATATCATACATATAAGCTTGGGCGTGAGTTATAGTCGAACTTAAATGTCAAAAATTAATTAGCTTTGAGTATAACCCTTTAGAAATTTAATAATTTGATATTTTATTTTTATTATAAACTCTCTTTACTTATCTTGACCATAATATTTTACTAAGTAACTATAATAAATAGATTAAATAAATATGTATAAAAAATTAAATAAACAAATTAAATGATAATTGAAAATATTTCATGGAAAATCATCTAAAGAGATTAGGAAAATATTGGAGAACGGGGAGATAGAGTGAGTGTGTACCTATATATCAATAAATAAACAACAAACCCATTCTCTAATTGTTCCTTCCTTATCTATGTGTGTATCAAATGTTTTTAATTATTGCACTTTTTTTTTTCGCTTACAATATTAAACAATAAAATATATATAAAGGAAGACCTAAAATTGACATTTAAACGCCTTGGAAATTAAGCCTAAATTTTTCATATTTTGAAGAGAAAGAGGGAGAGAGAACACATTCAAATAATAATAATAAATTTAATAACATTATTATATTATCATTTATTATAGAAATTTTGGAACAATATCATTGTTATAAAAGAGTAATTTTATTTTCAAATTTAATCACTTTTTTTTTTAATAAATGCTCACAGAAGAAAGATACAATATTTTATAGTAATTGCACTAACGGTTTCTGAATTGTTTTGAAAATTTGATGCAATTTAATTGGTCTGAAAATTGGCTCAAAATTTTACAGTTTAGGAACATTTGAGCAAAAATGTTACCTATTGTTAAAAGTAATTATATTGCAGGAATTATTATAATCATTCATCTTTGTTCTCTCTTTCTCTCTGATCCCCCAGAACACTTGAAGTAATGAAATATACTTACATATGCTAGAGACATTTCATACATTACACATAAATGAAATATATGGTGTGCGTGGTTTCTCATAATTGACATGATTTTCTAAAAAAAATAAAATGGTTTAATCAAAATGGAGCCGTTATTTTTCTTATTATTATTTTAAATAAGATATTATTGTGCTATTATAAGCACTAAATTGTTAAAATAATTCCGGAGTGCAAGAAGTGCTGCGCTGCCTAAATATAGGCCCTGTAGTATTTTGCTTATGTACAAGAAAAGAATACATTTATTTATTATATTGTTATGATTTTTCATTTTTGAGATTATCTTTTATGTATATAAGACTTATAAATTATTTTCTAATGAAAAATCAAGTATAACTCTAATCTTTTTAACTGAAATAAATTTATGAAAGTGTAAAATCAAAATTCTCACTTTTAGGAACATATTAATATTATTTTTTTTTTAATATTTGGCCAAAATTTTACAGAAACTGTACATGAAATTACACTTTCATTTTCAATCATGTAAAAATTAGAGAAAATAATCATCTTTATATACGATGCGACATTATTATTTAAGAATATAATAAAGTTTGATATTATTATAATTATATTCATATTTGATAATCAAATTACACACATTCTCTAATAATAAATTACGTACTTGGCATGCTGTGTAACTCAGTTTGACAAATCGAAAATATATTTTGACTAGAATGCATTCAATATAAAGAAAGAAACAAAGACATGAAAAAGAAGAAGTGGAATAAGAAGAAAAAACATTTTTGAAGTGAGCTGGGGGCTTGTTTTTGTTGTGAGTCGTGCCGAGAGAGAGAGAGAGAGAGAGAGAGAGAGAGAGAGAGAGAGAGAGAGAGAGAGAGAGAGAGAGAGAGAGAGAGAGAGAGAGAGAGAGAGCTATTAGCAGCAGTTAGAGGTAATTTTGAGGCAGCAGTGACACGGCCTATGTATAATTCAATTTGATTATTGGGTTAGTGCTCAGGCTAATAGCTCCGTGTCCTTGCACATACATAATAGCTCAAATAATAATATATCTAGAGAAAAAATAAAATAAAAAAAGACCCTCGACCTAAACATAAAATGACATACTTTAACATTTTTTTTTTTTAATATTGTATTATTTTATATATATCTTTTCTTCTTTTAAAAGTTATTATATTTAACAGATAATTTTTAAATTAACTTTTTTTATATATATAATTTTATATATTTTTAATATATTATATGGTAAATTAAGTTTTATAATATTTTTTGCACGATTCAAATAATGATACGTTATGGATACACATGTCATTTAATATTTAAATTGTTATTTTTCATTATTATTATTCGACATATAATATTTTTACGTCTTCATAATATCACACGTATTTTTCTGAAACAATAATAATAATATTCTGTGAGAAATTGTGACATCAAAATCAAATTACTCTCTAGGATTTTATTTTTATTTTTTTGTCAAATTTTGATCGCTTGACATTTTAAATTTTGTAGAACTGATGTATCAATTTTCAAAACTAATTGCAAGATGGATAAAAAAATATTTTGTATCTGCAATTTTTTTTCTATGTTATTATTTCAATTTTCATAACTGAAGTTCATGCGTGTATGACAAATGTTTTATTACCAAATTAAACGGTTAAAATTCTTTCAAAAAAGAAGAAATTATCACCTATTTTAAGTTCTAAACTTGATTGTCATGCGGAAGAAAACATAATATACTATAATTTTACATTCTTATACATTCTTTTCAGCTCAAATTAACATTATTAGGATCTTAAAGCAATATTTAAATTCCTAAGTGAGTTAAAATCCTTTTTTTATTTTTGCAATAACGGGCACCTTATACAATTTATAAAATGACGCTATACCTATCCTGTACTATAAAAAACAAAATCGGATAAATCTCAAGATAGACACATAGGGATGAAATATGTAAGGTAGGCAACGTGCTTTACAAGTTCTTTACTTGACGTCATAAATTCCAAAAGTCGCAAACTTTACATTTTGTTTTTTTACTTGCCATATTGTGTTACCGTGCTACACCAATCACAGTCCCAGTCAAAACATTGTCTTATCGACAGGTGAGGACTTTCCAATCAATGGAAAACCAAACACGGACAGGCTACGGTCTAAGTACACAGCCCGGCATTCGCCATGACAGCTTAGAGAAACCGTGGAAACGTCTAGTCAGGCTGGTCGGTGTAATAACATCGATCATGCACCTCCCGAATGCTGTGCGTCGTCATGGAATGCATGTAAACATGCATCGTACAACGTGTTGTGCTCTCACACTTTACGTACGCACCCAACAGTGGCTCGAACCTATATACTCTAACCTATACTTTTATTATATAATTATTAGTTATTAGCTTATTAGCAATAAAAGTGATATGACCTTTTCTCAATATTTACATTGTTATTGTACAATAAACTTGTGTGTATGTGACTTTAATATAATTAAAATGCAAACAATCATTTTTATGATTGCACATTGAAATTATTGCTCCGGGTAAAATATAGGATTATAGTGGCATTATTTTATTGACTGTTGCTAAACACTACATTTTACACCCAATTATGAACTTTATACAACAATTTGTGAAGTCTTATGCGAAAAATAATTGTAAAGTTTTGGCAAGTGTTAAAAAGTTAAGAAGTGTTGAATTTTGCTATAATCAAAATGATTGCTGCAATTGCTTTTACTTCTACACGTATGACCAAGCAGGGCTTGAGGTGGTAACATTAACATAATATTTCAAACTTTTTTTTATTTTTTATTATTATTTTTTTTTTTACTTTAAAGCTATTCAATATCTAATTAAAAATAAATAAATTCAGTGAACATGCAATCAGACGAAATGAAGAAATAGCCATAAGATATACAGAATTTATTATTGAATTTAATTTTAATATTCAATTACTTCTTTATGAATTAATCATTAATTTTAAATTGAAATTATATGAAATATTATACATAAATATTTGTCTTTTTATATTTATAATTATTTTGTAAGAAATAAAAAATGATGTAAATATGCAATCAATAATCAATTTTTACAATTTGATTTTATTATATAGTTTAATAACTTATGCATCCCACATATCAATGCATAAATACAAATTTAAATCATATTTAATTAATTTTAAAATATATTTTTTAAATAAAGCAACGTGAAGCTTATAAAATTATAGTTAATACATCGTATATATAAATTAATTTTTAAAAAATAAATAATATAAAAATATATATTTAATAGCCACCTTTCCTTATTATTATTATTTTAGGTTTTTTATTCGATTTTGATTAAAAAATAATAAAGTAAAAGTAATAAAGCAACAGATTAAAAATTAAATAGTGTAAAAAAACATCCAATCATTTTGATTTATAGTCCTTGATACGTAAAAAAAAAACTTGATTCGAAAAAAAAAAGTTGTGCGGATCAGATAAAATTATTGACATTATTTCATATTCCAATTAACGTATATATATAATTTATTATTTATTTAAATTAGAAATATATTAAATATATAAAAGTAAACATAATATTAAAAACTTAATCATTAAATTGCTTATATGTGTAGGAAAATAAATTGAAAACCATATGCTTGGTAAATTATTTCTTGGTATAAATGTTATGTATAAACTTAATTCTGTTTGCTGATGTGTGTGTGTGTGTGTATGTGTATATATATATATATATATATATATATATATATATATATATATATATATATCATAATATAGCAGATACAACTTCCGAAAAATTATTAATTTATTCTACGATGGCAAATTATGAAATTTACGGATACAATGACTTCGTTCTTCAAACATTACATTTTTTTTTTTTTAATATTGAAATTTGTAATTATGTATATTTTATCTATACGTGTTACGTGTATATTAAATTCGTAGCGCTTAAAATAATAATAAATGGAGACTTTAATACTTGAAATATCTTTATCTTGAACCGAATATTCATCTTGAGTGTAAGTCGTCACATTTCAGTGTGTGTATTTGGGTTGTACAGTATATGTGTGAAGAGATATAATATTATATATATATATATATATATATATATATATGAAGTCTATGTGCTGTTATTTTTTTGCTTTTTTTATTACCATAAATGCCATAGAGCTTGTTTCAATATTTTCCACGTACACGATCTAACAAATATAAAATGCTGATGCTGCAAAATGTTTCAATCCATACAAGTCTCTCTCTCTCTCTCTCTCTCTCTTTCTCTCTCTCTCTCTCTCTCTCTCTCTCTGATATTCTCTCATGTATACAAAATATGCTTCTGAAAGTGTGTAAAGATGATTGAAAAAGTTACCTGCCCTTGTTGAGTTGGCGGGCGGTCAGCTGCTGTTGTTTCTTGTTAATTAAAAAAGGAGCGTTTAATATCTTGAGTTGAGCTGATTAACATAACGGCGGCGCAGCTCGTCCATCAAAACCTGTGGGTGCGCCTTGCCTTGTTCTTATAGGCCTGTATGGCGTCTCCCTTAACTTGTTGGCCCACCGTCTTGCATGGCCATTTCTTTCTAATCAAATTAAGTGACTCCACATAATCCAGCAGCTCCCGCATTATCATATTCATTGTTTTGTTTGTGCATCTCAAGACTCGCTATAGCTAGAGCAACTGTCAGCTCCTATCTCGAAACTTACATCAATCAATTGCTACCTTGGCGAGTTTAAGTTCAAAGCTGAAATATCTAACAATCGGATGTGCTATAAATAATTCCAATGATCTGGTCCAGTGGTCACTCTATATTCTATTATTATTGTTATGTAGCGTTTTTGCAAACCTCGGCCTGTCAAAATGTTATTATATCCTAAAAATTACACCTTCAAGGAAAATCTAAATGGAAAAAATTAATTAAATATAATAATAAAAAGAAAGTTTAACGCTGTAACATATAAAATAAACATAAAAATCACACAAAATTAGGTTGAAAATTTTAGACTTTAGATTAAATGTTATTAAAGTTACGAAAAATCGTTGATTTTTTTTTTTTTTTTTTTTTTTTTTTTTTTTTTTTTTTACACTTAATTAACTCTTTTCTTGCCAGCAAACGATTTATTAATTTTCAACTTTGGCTGTTTTATCTATATATTTTTAAATATAACACCTTCTAATTTGTCTGCAACTATTTTTACGTTTTGGCCAATAATTCCTCACTGCAAATAATCATAATAAATCAGTCCAAATAAATATCTGCAAATTACAAATTTTAATAATTTTACGTAACTATGTAATAGCATTATCTTTTTTCTTTTTTAGTTAAAATAACTAAAATGTCTGTTTACTCCCCTTGTACTATAGAATTCAAAATTTGTACATTTGATCCAGGAACTCTAATTAATGACAGATTTGTTATTATTATCGTTAAACTGTTCAAAAATACAAAGTTACGATCAATGATATAATAACGACCACTAAACATTTCTTTAACTGTTTAAAACTATTATCTTTTATACATAATTTTTTGTTAAAAAAAAATGACCAATAATACATTGGTATAATGGGATAAACAATATTTTAATTTATATTATTAACCACAAATTTCTATCTAAAAAAAAAAAAAAAAAAAAAAAAAATCATGACGACTGTTTTCTTGAACTATAATTGTCATTATATTTTATATATATTATAAGGTCCCGCAATATCTTTGTAATCATGTTGGAATCAGACAAAAAGCTAATAATGGTCTAATGTAATATAGAAATATAATGCCATAATGATAGAGTTAAATTGTACATAAAAGCGATAAATATTGAGCTCATTAGATATTGGAAATATTAGTAAGAGAGAGAGAGAGAGAGAGAGAGATAATAGTTTATAAAAAAAAATTCGTGAAGCGAGGGCGTGCTGGGTTATATTCTTTGTAACTGATGAAATTACTAGGTTTCAAATTGCTTTTGTTTCCAAGTTGAGATCGCATTTTCTCACGTCTTCATGCATGCGCATAAAGCCGCGGCGCAGCTGTGTAGTATCTTCTCTTATAAAATTTTCAAAACTTTTAAAACAATTTGAGTATAGTGTACGTGTCACTTAACATTCGTCTGTCTGTATATAAGAAAATAAAGAAATAAACTTGCGAGAATTAAATTATATTCGTACATGTTTTCTTATATTTTATTTTTATATATATCTGTATAATAATGCAGAAATTGGAAAATCTAATAATGATATGCTCTATACGTGCAGTATTATGAAAATAAAATGATGAAGTCATGCATATACAGATATTATATATTTTATAGTAAAGAATAACGTGTACATATATGGAATTTTTATTTTGATTCTATAAGTACTGGAAAATATTGTTATACTGTATCTCTATGTATTAAAATTATTTGCATTATTAAAGTATTTTGAAAAAGGGATTGTATTTTCTGAATGATCTCAAAATATTTATTTATTCTATTTGTGTGTGTTTTTCCTCAGATTTTTAAGGCACACAATTGAAGAATTTTTAGATATTTATATTATTATAGAGTTGCGATGAGAAGTGTTGACAATCGCCTGCCAATGCTGTTTTTACAACTTATCAGAAGATTTTTATATATTTACTAGTTTTGAGTGGCAAATACGGTGTGAAAAAGACCTTTTTTTTTTCTTGGAAATTCAGTATAGATAGTAAATTTGTTAAAAATATCTGAAAAAAAAAATCATATCTTTTAGAAAAGAGGGGTTATTCAGAATGAGTATCAAAAAATTGTACAGTACCTAATTATGTGACACATTATTTTTTTAAATAAAATGTAATTTTAATTACACACCATTATTGGCACATCAAATTTATAAATTAACACTTTCAAGGTTTTTGCTTATATACAAAAAGTTCTTAAGTTTCAAAAAGGTGTGTGGAAAAATTTGTTTCCACAGAAAAATTCACACATGCACTCACTGATGAAAATTTACAATGGCTCAAAATTTACTGTCATAATCACCATTAAAATGACAAGAATATTTATTTTTATAATAAAAATTTATTATTATATATTTTTTTACGTTAATACATAAAATTAAAAGTTTTATCTCCAATAAAATAATATTAAAAAAGAATTTATAGTCTATTTTAATTAAAAATTTATATATTTTTTTCTATCTTTCTAATAGCTGTAGGACTTATAAACGATGTTATTAATTATTTAAAATGTTTAAAAAGAAAAAGGTTATTAAATTATTATTAAATATTTGATCTTGGAACTAATGTGGCGACGTTTTCCCAGCAAATATTATTTTATGTACTGTGCTCTAAGAGAGAGAGAGAGAGAGAGAGAGAGAGAGAGAGAGAGAGAGAGAGAGAGAGAGAGAGAGAGAGAGAAACTAGCTACCTGGACTTGTTGAAAAGATTACAGCGCCACTTAAATCCCTGCAGGGGGTCGAAGTAAGAGCACCCCGTGAGCACCGCTCTAGAAGCTATACATAGACATGGTCTGTCCGGCGTCAGAGAGAGAGAGAAAGAGAGAGAGACAGAGAGAGAGAGAGAGAGAGCAAAAGATATGTTTATTCAAGTCCTATAACATGCAACAAAACAACTATAGAAAATGATTAGACACACTGATTTAAATATATTATAACTTCGTTTTACTTTTGCTCCCAAAACTTGTTTTCTTATTTTAAAATATAAAATAACATACAATCAAGTGTGTTTAAGTTTTATATATATATATATATATATATACATATTATTCACACAACAAATTTGCTTACACTCTCTCTCTCTCTCTCTCTCGCTCTCTCTCTCTCTCGCTCTCGCTCTCTCTCTCTCTCGCTCTCTCTCTCGCTCTCTCTCTCGCTCTCCTCTAGATACTAAAATGTTAAGTGTGTGAAATTTATTTTCTTGTAATTTTACAATATTTATTATTTCTATTAATATTTAAATGTGTTTTATAAAATTTAAAATGTAATAGAATTTTGTGTTGTATTTAAATCTTGTAAATTTTTTTTCTTTTTAAAATTTTGGTTCTGCAAGTTGCATACGCTACAGGATATTTTTTAACTTGTCTGCTTGCAGTTTATAAGATGTATTAAACATTAATATTATTGCTCTTTTTTTTTATCAATAACTTAATAAAAAATTATGCTTTTCTTTGGGTTCCTGAGTTTATAACTATTTACTTTTTTCAAATATGTTTATTCCAACAGGCTTTTAAAGAATTCGATTACGCAGTTTATTCATTATTAATTTCATTTTAAAATGAATAGCTGGAATAGTTTTGGTCATAGTTTCATCTTTGGGTCCCTGATAAAAATCATTTTTTTTATATGAACAGATAACAATTTTAGTACTTAATCATTATGATTTTTTGTTAAGTTATTATTTATCTATAAAGTTTATATAGTATGAAGGATATAATACATTTGTTTAAAGTGCAATGAGGAATGAAGTGTTAAAAAAGTACCAAATTGATCTTTATAATGATATAATTACATTACATTCTAAACAAAGAAGTTGTTTTGCCCCTTCTCTCTCTCTCTCTCTCTCTCTCTCCTATTCTTGCAAAATCACGTTAGCCGCCAGCCGCCACTGTATTGACATGTATTGTATAGGCGCACAATATATGCATTTTCAAGCTGAAAACGCTACATAATGAGAATAAAATTGAACAAAATAACAAGTTAGTCACACTCTTTTCTTTTTCTATATCGAACAAAAAAATAAATGTTTCCATTTATAAAATATATTAGAAAATAAAGCGATTGTTTAAGCGTATAAATCTTTTTATATATAATATAAAAGTGTTAACAAAATTATATTACGGAGCAGAAAAAAATTTGAGATGAGAGGAGCATGAAGTGCAGAAACTACTACGAGGCCGTGTGTTAGAGATCTGCATGGTACCATATTTTATCAACCTTTTTTTTTTTGGACCATGTATGTGGGGGTATGTATTTCTTTTTTGGCCTCAATAATAATAATTTAAATTTAAAAAGTTATAAGCTTATAAGTACATAAGCATATTTCATCAAACTCCATAAAATATGTATGTTCCAATAACAAAAGGAAGATAAATAATGAAATATGTATATCAAGATCAAAACTTTTAAAGAAATAACTTAAATTAGCAAAAGTAGACGTAAGTCATAAAACTTTAGGCCCCTCTACCTTAAAGCCCCCTGAATTAAAAGAAATTACAGCAGTTGAATGGAAGTCCATAACTGAGTTCTGATTTCATTGCTCGTAATAATTGATGTGCTGCATGAATACAATTTTCTCAAGATTAATATTAATACAAATAATCACGCTTATACATTACAGACACACACTTTTAAATTTATCGCATATGAATAATTTGCAAACTTTATTACTGAAGCAGCATGTTAAAACTTTTAACAATGAAAACTCTGTACTCCTCACCGAGTATAGATTCAAGCCACTGCTGGGTGCGTACGTGAAGTGTGAGAGCACAACACGTTGCACGATGCATGTTTACATGCATTCCATGACGACGCACAGTATTCGGGAGGTGCAAGATTGATGTGATTGCACCGACCAGCCTGCCTAGAAGTTTCCACGGTTTCTCTAGGCTGTCATGGCGAATACCGGGCTGTGTACTTAGGCTGTGTCCGGCCCGTGTGTGCTTTTCCATTAATTTGGAAAGTCCTTACCTGTCGATAAGAAAATGTCTTGACTGGGACTGGGATTGGTGTATAGCACAATAACACAATATGGCAAGCAAAAAAAAAAAAAAAAATGTTAAGTTAATATAAGAACACAAGGGCGTAAGGGAGTCCAGGGGAGATTGGAGTGCAGCACCAACCTCACTCCTATATACATTGGGAAGAACATCTTACAGGTATTACCATCTCACCCACCGCATCCCTTAATCAAATTTATCGGATAGGATCCAATTAGACCTTCCGAAATTCTGACCTGGGGTTCTGTTCCGTAAGATTTCACGAGAAATTCGGTATCGAGAAAGGAGTCGTGGCCCACGAGTTCTCTATAAGAAACAAGTGAGTTACGTCCACTTTCTCGATACCGAGTTACTCGTATGAGGACTTACGGAACAGACCCCCAGGAGTTACGTATGGAAAGGTAGTGACCATAATATATTGGAGACAAAGAGACAAAAATTGTCTTAGACCTTGACGATCTCTATATACTCAATACAAAGCCATAGAATATTTCTTAGTGCTCGAGCGATCTCTTGTGTTTTTATTTCGTTTCATTAGATTATGAGTCAGCAATTACTTTTGTTGTGAAGAGACAGAAGCATGGCGGCCATGGCTCACTTTGCAATTAACTCAACAATTACACGCTTAGGACCCTAAGAATACCTCACAACAATACCTTATATACCTCTTAACAAAAGAGAATCAAAATATCTATTATATAATACACATAACTTAGGCGTTCACCTAATTACTATTTTTGTATAATATTATAGATATATATTATTAACATCAAACTTGCAATCTAATTAAGCTACTGTAAACTGTAAGAATGTGCTGACGTCATTTTTAGATATTAGAGTGTATAGGGAGGGAGTAGTCTCTAAAATGTTATTTTTCATGTGCCTTGCTACTTTTTTTTTAATAACCTGATCGATGATGAAAAGATTTTTTTTATGTATAGATCGATCAACATAATGGATACTAAAACTGATAATAATCTTTTTTATAAAAAAATTATACTTCCCTTCCTTTAGTGAGAAAATATCACATTATATCTCATGAAATTAGATTTCTCAAGAAAAAAATATATATATATTATATATCCTAACCTTATTTGGAATATTAATAAAATTAATTAATATTTTTTTATGTAAGTAATAATAATAAATTTAATATTATATATATATATATATATATATATATATATACACACATATACTGTATATAAATATATAATAGAGAAAGAGAGAGAGAGACAGAATAAAAATTTCATTTATTAAATTGGTTTATAAATTTAATATAAAATATAATATCGTTTGTGGTCACTGTTGGTAATTTGATAACATTTCAAGGTGATTCGTAACTCAAACAAAAAATATCATACAAAAAAAAATAGTTACGTATAATAGACTATTTTTGCAACGTTTATTTCTTTAGATATATTGCGATATAAAATTTGTAAATATTGAATACAAATTTGTAAGCTTTGTGTACGCTATATTGGTCAAATTTTATTATTAAAAGAAGTTCAAAATGTTGTACTACTAACCTTTAATTGCAATACATAAATAGTATAAAATAAATTATTAATTAGGAAGTAAATAAAAAAAAATGTAAATATTGTATAATTTAGACACATTTAATATTTTGCATTTATTATTATTATAAAAACTGTTCATGTTGGTATTATTATTTATAAAATTCTTGATGTAATAAAATTTGATACCTAAAAATTAAAAGTGATTAGAGATATTTTATATTTAATTTGCATATTGTTACGAATTCTATTTTACAACTTTCTTATATGTATAATATAAATTTAAAACATATTTACTATAATAACCTTTTAAAAAAATATATAAAAATACTTGTTCTTCCAACCTTGTTAAAATTATTTATACAATATGAATATACTTTCAAATATTATTAAATATTATTTACTATAGCTAAAAATTGCAAGGACTAAATGACTATAAATGTATCTCAATTTCAATAATTCTTTGAAGAGATATAATTTTGAAAGTTTTTTTCTTCTTGTTCGTGCATTCATTATGTAAATTACGTCTTCACGAAACAACAGCAACAAAAAAATTATAATTATTTTAATTTAATTTCAGTTTCCTAAGCAAACATATCTCGTAATTTTCATTCATATCAACATGAGGCGTAGATAGATAGAGTGACCGCTGCTGCTGTTCCTGTTGATTTGGGCTTGTCAGCATGTTTTTTTTTATATGTGTACTTCTATATCAAACACGCCTTCTTTTTAAATTTAATTTAATTCCAGATTTGCATTCTCAGAATTAACCTTCACGTCGTCGGCTGCTGCTGCTGCTTCATTAATATGATTGACAGATTCTATTAGTGGAGGGCGGGGCTCAATTTTTTTTCTTTCGTTTTGTTGTTGTTGTGACGTCACTCATCGACTCTTCATGCATTTGTATTGTTTCATTTTGTGTATTATATCATGCTGATAACATTTACCTAATTTGGTACACTATACTGTAATAATGAAATAAAATTATAGTATGATTATTTAATAATTTTTTTTATCTTTTTTTTTTTTTTAGATTATTACTTATTAGATTAGATAATTAGGTAAAATTTAATTAATTTTATATAATTTTTGACACACCCTATATATATATATATATATATATATATATATATATATATATATATATATATATATATATATATATATATATATATATATATTATATATATTCTGTTTTTTCTAAAATTTTACTATTTTCTGTTTTCTATTGTGCATTTTCTGTTTTTGAATAAGTAATAAAAATGTAAGAATTGGAATTATTTCTTAGCTTCCAGAGAGAGATAGAGAGAGAGAGAGAGAGAGAGAGAGAGAAACACATTTTATGTATCGTAAATATAAAAGTATAAAATTCTGGAAAAACACTCCGTTTTTTTGGAGAGTTGTATGCCTGCAAAGTATTTGAAATCTGCAGTTTATACAGTATATTGCAAACTACTGGCCCCTATAATAACGCTAGTCTAGAGCAAAGATTCATAACAAGTAAAAAAAAATATATAAAAAAAATCTTAAGCGATACCTACAGTACAGAGACTATGCGTATATACATATATATACGATTTCTCTATGTATATATAGGCTCTAATAATACTGGCTCTAGAATATACATAATAGTACAGAAGTACAGACGTCTTGTTGTTGTTTTCCTACGAATTTCAACTGAATTTCTACATTAAAATTTTCTTAAGTTTATATTATATAGTTCTGCAGTACTGTTTCTTTTGTACATTTACATCAGAAAAAAAAACTGTACAAGAGTTAAAAAAAAAAAAAAAAATCACAAAATAGAAGCCTTATATGTATTAGCTTTTTGCGAGAACGTTTTCACCAATTATATAACAATGACAGTATTTTTTCTAAACTATGATAGATGTAAAAATTTCAATTAACTTTATATATATATATATATATATATATATATATATATATATATATATATATTATATATATATATATATTATATATATATATATATATATATATATATATATATATATATATATATATATATATATATATATATATATATATATATATATATATATATATATATATATATATACCATGTTATAGACCTCACTGCTGAGAGCTTCAATCAATTGTCACAATTTTCAGACATTTTATAACTTTAATTTCAGTCAACCTTTTTTTATTTACAGGAAAAAAAATAGAACCATTTATAGTAATTCAGAACAATTAAATTCCCACTAAAAGCAAAACTTAAAAAAATATATCATATATATTATATTTATGATTACTTCGTATATATATATAGTGTCATAAATCAAACAATGCGTCAAGGTTGCAATTAAAGTATATTATATTAAAAAGTGCATTATATTATACGTGTTAGGTTTTAGAGAGAGAATAATATTTAATATTAAGTCGGTATCACAGTGATGAACAATTCAATTCCGTGAGTTCTTGGTAGTGGACGATCACTTGATATGCGAGGCACAGTACATAAAAGCGGTGGCCGGCTTTTAATTCCCATATTGCGCTCGTTTCACTCACTTGAATCTCTTGCTAGCTGCTACTTTGGACAAAGTAAAAACACAACGACGGAATGTCGTTGTCACCGAACAGTAGATTCTTTTACAAGTTTTAATTTTCGTGGAATCTTAAACTGGGCCGTGTTCTATAGAAAATGAACATAATTTTTTTATATTATATACATAATATATATATATATATATATATATATATATATATATATATATATATATATATATATATATATATATATATATATATATATATATATATATATATATATATATATATATGTATATATATATATATATATATAACAAACTTTTTGATTAGACAAAGGACTTTTATACAGAAATTTTCTGCTTAGTATAATAACAAAAAATATTACATTCTAACAATTCTTATTATAAATTGTATAGTTTTTTTTAAAGTAAAAAATGCTTTCAATGTTAGAATTGTTAATGAGTTTAATTTTTATTTATTTAATTTGTTTTTATCTACAATAAAAAAATTTAATGATTTAATTTATATTTTTCTCTTGTATAAAGTTTATGAATTTCTTACTCTATATTCTAAAATTTTGCAGTATAATAAAGGAAATTGAGCAAATTACAGCCTATATTTGAAATTAACTTATTTTTTAGATCACCGGTATTGTTTTCTTGGATAAAATTAAATTATAACGAAACAATTTTTCTAAAATGCATTTATAAAATTATATTCCAACAATAAATGATTTTTTTTTTCTTTTTTGCTTTCATAAAGCATTTTTGAGGAAGAAAATATAGTCTTTATATAGAAAAAAAATGCATTTAAAAATGCACGATTTTCATTTCCATTTTACTGAATTGCTTTTTAATATAATATATAAAATTATGTTGCGTCATTGTGGTTTTCTCTATATTAAAAATTAATTAAAAACTAAGATGTTTTGTAGTAAAAGATCTATATTTTTTTCCTTTATTATGCCGGTGCAGTTTATCAATTTCTTGTGATAAAAATAAAACAGAAAGGAAACTAATTTAAAATGAAAGGGGATATGTTTGAGTTGAGCTCAACTTTCAGATTAAATATAAGGGAAAGATGACGCATCTAATTATTAATAAATATAACAGGTGCAGTTATATAGACAACGCTAAATAAAGTGGTTTTACCAGCAAAAACATGTTGTATATTATAGAATTATAACTTTATACCCTTTAATCATAGCTACACGTTTTTGTGTGTGAATATTTAACTGGAATTAATTTTTGTCTTGTAAAAAAATTGTCATCAAAAATTAAATTTTATTAATAACCATCAATTTAGCACTGATTATAGATTATATTTATATATTATATTATTTTATAAGTTTCTTTAAACAACATCTGTTTTGTTTTTTTTTGTGTAAATTATTTTGATATCAAACTGATATGATCATAAATTCATGTTTTTAAAATAATAAAAATTGCATAAGTATGCATATCCTGTTTTTGTATATCAAGTGTGTGATGGCAATGCATTATTATTATTTTGGTTTTCTTGCATATATTTCTTTCGTTCAAATACTTTTTTCAGGATGATATTTTCTTTCCATTAAACTTTTACTATAAGCATACACTTTCTACATAAAGTATATACAGACTTTTTCATAAAAAAATTATTTCTATTAGCTTACGCGATATGATGGAAACGCAAAACTCCATTTCAATACAGTCATGCTATTTCCATAATATGCTCCAATGAAGTCAATTTTTATTACAAAGACAGTACACTTTCAATGATATTTTTGGTTTAATTCTATTGCCTTTTTACGGAATATTATATGAAGCAACTTCAAATAATGTAGCAACGTATAACAACTGTACAGGTTGTACATTCAATAAAGATTGAATTTTTAACCATTCAAATATTTGTGCCAAAACTTCAATTATGAGAGAAATACGTTAAGTTTCAAAGTTAAGTAAAATTAATATTTTTAGTATTAAATACGTGTATAGTTTTCTGCATGCACCTCCCTGTCAACCAACAATTGGTATAATATCTTCCCATCTTTTCTACACACAAATTTAACCGTCCATATACTTTTATATCGACTTAAAAGAGGGGATATATAGTCTATAGGGTATAGTCAGAGAGTCTAGTTTACTCGTGCAGTACTAGAGTCTATAGACCGGTTGCACTCATATTTAAGAGCTGCCATTTTGTTGGTCAGGAATACATAGGGCAGCATAGGAAAAACGTCATTTTTATTTTTTTTAATAGCAAAAGAAACTTCAAACCTCAATCAATGCTTTATTTCTAGCTCCTAATAAGCTCGAAGGATATGAGAAAATTTCGTTCAGTTGAAATAAACTCTTTTTAAGTGAAAAATTAGGAGAAATGATGTTTCCCCTATGCTGGACAATGCATTAGGCAACACAAACATGGCGACAAAACGTAAGGATGTGCAAGGGGTATATAGACTCATTCCATTCCCGACTGTCTCCGTCAATTCCGAAGAGTCCTGAATTTTGGTTATACGGTACTATAAGTATAATAGGATTATATTATATTACATAGAAATAGAACATACAGTAAAAAAAAGAAGAAGAAGAAGAAAAAAAAGAAAAAAAAAAAAGACTATGAGTCTTTATGAGGTACAAATGTGTTGTTATCTAAATCTGACAAGGAAATAATTTACGGAAAAATCTCGTCCTTATATGAACTTTATATCCTATGTGCGTGAATAATATCCTTATTTTTATTTTCAATAAATTATACAATACTATATAATACAGTTTGCATAATAATCGATGAATAAATTTTAAAAAAAAATCAATACAAATAAGCATGTAATAGTAAAAGTCGGAAAAGATCTAAAACAAAATTTTCATTATATTCAATTCCGTCTAACAAATAATAAAGAGGTTGATGTTTTTACCTGATTAAAAAAAAAACTACTAAACAAGAGTGTATAGAGAAGGAAGGAGGAATGATGTTGTAAGATAAGCTGACTCGCCATCATGGTTATTTGAAATTTAATTAATGCTTGGTTAACATAACCACATTAATTCTCCATCTTGTCAAAATAAAAACTCATTATGTTAGTAGCAAATTAGAAGCAGGGACAACGCCTACTTTAATTGTCTTCTCAGTTTTCCAATATATATTTCTATCTTATATAACTATATAACAACAAGGAACCTATATACCTACAAGGTGGAATGAAAATTGAAAAAAAAAAATCTATATACAATAATTTTCAAGGACCTTTTATTTTTTAATATCCACTTAACAAATTTGGCTAATATAATACATACTGTATTGATAATTCCTATATAAAATAAATACCTATCTGTAACTTTATTTTTATATTATGCAGAAGCTTTTATCTTGGATTTCGTAATATTTGGAATAGTATGAGATAAATATGAATTTCTTAGAAATTTTACTTCAACTAAATAAATTTCAATATGTTACAACTTAAATGTTACAAATATACCCAAGGTAGTATATATATATATACATATATTTAAAGTAATTATTTGTTATAAGTAAAAGTTAACTTATATAATAATTGTTGATGTGATACTGTATTTGCAAGCGTCAAAATTTTATAGCCTTCTATTTACCTTATAGGTTTTTCGAAATATACAGTCTGCGCCAGCTAAGGATGCGACCAATTACATAGCGCCTAAAAACTTCCCATTTAGTTAGTATTACCCCACCTCCTGATGACCTTGAGTGCTTGAGCGTCTATTGGCTCGTAGGTTGATTTCGATTAATCGGTAACATCCTTAGGTGGCGCGGACTGTATATAGCAGAGTTATACTTACAGTCTTGATTTTCTTCTGAATTAATTCAAAAAGCAACATGAAAACTATAAACTTGATGGATACAATGTATAGTATAATATGTGTATATATTTGATACAATTGAAGGAAAGAATGAAATAGAAATAATTTTGCACAAACAATACTGTACACACTGATCTAATTCGAGTAAATAACTGAAAACTTTATATACGTTATATTATGCCAGTTGAGAAACTCCTTTTGACTATGTGCAATATGTTTGTATTGTATTTTATTTTCTCAATAAAATCTTAATTATCATTATTATTTACTGATATGTGACTATACTTGTCTTTATTTATCATATTATTATTTAATTATTTTTATTTTAACAATTATTTTTACGTTTGATATTTTCTTTTAATATAATTTACTTTACCTTTCGTAAATAAAATTTCAAATTATTAAAACTAAATATGAATTAAATATTTAATTGTAATACAATAAATTGAACGTGTATTACCAACTTAAAGCACCATAAAAATAATAATCTGCTTGTAATAGATATATAATTTTATAAGTTTTTATCTAATTATTAAACTTGTTGCCAAAATTCACGGTGCTTAATTTTTGTGTTATACGAATATACCTTTCATCTTATTATATTTTCAGCAATTTAAAAGGTCTATAAAACTATTAAACGCTATAATAATTTCATTTAATTGCACTATACTGTATACTATTCACTTCTTTTAACAGGTGTTAAAGTATTAAAAAAATCTTTATTGCTTTTTTTTTTTTTTTTTTTTTTTTTTTTTTTTTTTTAATTATTAGAATTGAAATCAATATACTATTATATTATAATTGAGAGCAAAATTTATGTATATTTTTCCTTCTTATATTACTGAAAATTTTATTTTTGCAACTCATTACATTGAGAAAATAAAAAGTTAAACGAGCATGTTACCCGAAATTAAAAAAATATATATATATATTTATTTATTTATAATATATTAACAAGAATATCAGCTCATCATTTCCCGTGTGTTTTTTTAATACGTTTTGCATGCAATATGATTAAGTTTACTGGAAGTCAAATATTATGCGGTTTTGGGAAAAAAAGTGATAACATAAAACCACAAATGAAACAATTTGATAACAATATATAATGCGGGGTTTCAAGGTAAATAAAAAGACAAATATAAATACATAATAAAAATTTCTTATATTTTATATACTTATTTATATTATACATTTCTTATAAATTTAAAATTCATTATACTATATATATATATAATAATATACAAAATATGTAAAACAACATTGGACGGACACAGGTTTTATTAAATCTTTTTATTATTATTATTATTATTTTACATAAAAATAATTAATTCACACAAAAAAATTATTCTAATAAAATAAAGTTTATATATTGGACGGATAATTTCCATTATTTCAATATCTTTATAATTTCACAACACAGCGCTGAACAAGTATTTATTTTTTTGGTTAAAATTTGCGCAAAAATTTCCTCAATTATTTGAACAAGGTTTTATTTATTTGTCAAAAAAAGAAAAGAAAAAACAATAATAAAAATAAACGATATGTAGTTAGAGAAGTTTAAATAAGTTTCGGAAAATTATATTGTCGAATCTTGCAACCATGCACTCTAAATGTCTATAATGGAAGCAACGAGGGACAATTTATTATTTCAGAGTTAATTAGTGTCATTATGGATTTAAAATTTCACAAAACTTTGTTTTAATTTTATTTTCATTTAAAATTCTCTGCAATTACAATATATATAAATACTAAAACAATAATCAACTGCTCAAATCTAAACCTTGTTCTGAATGTCTCAAGATTTCTAACTTCATCTCATGTTCTCTGGCTTTGAGACGTAAGGTGGCAATACTTGATGAACGTCTATCAAGCTCAGCCTCTCCTGCGGTACCGTTTGTAGTTGCTGACGTGGCCGGCGTGACAGCACTGCTCGTGGTCACAGGCACGGGGGGTAAAGTTGGGGGTTCACTGGGGGTGGGGGCTAGAGGTGATAACATGGGGTGTTGATCCAACTTTGCCCCTGTGAGCAGTGCACGATGAGTCGGTGACAACGAGCTCAGAAACGAATGGAATGGTGCACCCGCATGTCCAGGCCCCAACAAAGGTCGAGGGAAAGGGTGTGGAGCATGAGGGTGGTGATGAGAAGGAGGTCCCAAGTAACATGGTAACAAAGCAGCAGCAATTGCAGAAGATAAGAAATTACCTCCTAAACCACGGGGTGACTGGTGAACACCTGCAAAATAAACTACATTTTACCCAAATTGTCGTACGTCATAAAAGTGATAAGAGTTATCAGAGCAAAATGTACTGACCGGCTGCGGAGAATGGCGAGTCAAGGAAAGCCGCAGCTCCCGGCTTACGCGGTGCACTAAGCGGAAGCAGGCCCCCTGGGGGTAGCAGTAGGCCGGACCCCGGAGGCGGGGGGCCGTGTGGGAAGTGAGAGGCGGGTAGCGCGGAGCCTGGAACAATCAAGAAAACATACATTACATAACGTCAGGTCAAAGTCAAATGCCGACCGACACAACCTTGGTGTCACACCGCAACATTAAGCCTCCAAATGATATGAATTATAAATACACAAATAAACATTAAAAACATAATATAAATTAGGAAAGAGAATAAATAAGTTATACATCGCACTATAGACGTGTAAAAATTACTTGGATTTTAAATTATTATTATTAGTATAAAATTTTAAACAAAATCGGATCTAAGATTATTTGGAGCACTATTACTAAAGGTATAATTATTATATATTTTCTAGTCTTAGTATTAATTATTTTATATAGCAAGGTGGAGAGTTAAACTTTTTTTTGTCATATAATATTAATAATTAAATGGTGCAATAGAGCAACTTTTTATAATTAAAAAATAATAAAAAAATTAATGAAATAAAATATGGATTAGACAAATTTACGTTAAAAAAAGAAGCCTTTTTTTTTCTTTCGTGTTTCTAAATATTTAGTATAATTTATTTGATTTTATCAAAACTAATTTTTGTAAAACTAGTTTTAGATTTTTTTACATTATATATATATATATATATATATATATATATATATATATATATATATATATATATATATATATATATATATATATATATATATATATATATATATATATATATATATATATATATATATATATATATATATTCTTATAAAAAAGTAGCCTATAACTTTTTATTATAAAATAATGCTTTGTTATAAAAATCAATTTTTATCTAAAAACTAAATCTCTGTTAAATTTTATTTAATAATCACCTCCTTCTTTGTTATTACTCAGAAGTAAGTTTTGTTTAGTTTTGAAATATTTAGCTTGCACAGCAGCAGCCACTTTTTATTTATTTCTTATTTTTTTATTTATTTATTTTTATTATTATTATTATTATTATTTTTTCATATTAGCGCACTCGCCGCCGTTTTGTTTCACCGGATTGATAAAACAAACCTGACATACTATACGCACAAGAAAGCGAGCGTTGGTAAAAACAACTAACTTCACCGGTCTTTCAATAAAAATTGTATTTCATCACAAGCTTTCAAAGTAAGCCTTAATATATACGTATATATATATATATATATATATATATATATATATATATATATATATATATATATATATATATATATATATATATATTATATATATATATATATATATATAATATATATATAAAGAACTTGACCATAAGAACATTCACGACGAATATCCATCAATTTAAGAGCAATTGAATCATTTGTAACTAAAAATGGAGGTTTAACAAGTTTACCAAAAAAAAAAAAAAAACTTTTTGTAAGGTATATACTTAATGTATATAAGACTAGAATATCACTCGTTGGATTATAATGTTATTTGTATGTATATTATGCATTTTAAAACAACAAATCGACAAAAATACACGCATCTCCTAAATATTAAAGGTATAAACTTGCAGCTAAAAGTCCGGCACCACTACGTGCAAGGACTGGATGTGATCCTGGGTACCCTGGTCCTCCTCCTGTACCTCCAGAATATGGATTATAGGGATGACCCTGAGGACCGAATTATATTTTATACGCACCCGATTTCATTTTCTACATTTTATTTTTTATATAAAAATAATCAAACATGAATTTGTTACGTTTAAAAATATTCTTTTAAAATGCTATAATTTATATTTTATTTAAATATTATTTGTATAATAGTAATAAAAAAGTAATTGATAATTATTTTTCGTTATTACATATATATAGCTGTTGTGTCCGCGCGCGGAGTCCTAAAAATTGTGTCTGGACTAAAGCCTAATATGGTCTCACCTAATATTTATTTAAATTTTTAACTATTTTCTTAACAGGCATCATCAAAATAATTTTATTTTAAATTAGTCAATCTTCCATTAATCTTTTTAAAACCATTAATGACAAAATTGTCTCAAAATAAATTACCAATTTTTTGTCGTTATAAAATTGTCTTTAAAGAGTATAAAAAAACAAACGTACCGCAAGATATAATATAATATTTTTTTTCACTTTTCTTAAAATTTTATTTATAATAAACGTATTTAAATTCATTCTCACCATTTTTGGTTACTAAAATTAAATAATCAATTAATAAAAATCTTCTCGTGTTGTCAATTTATGATTCATGAATATTTATTGTGAAATTTGTATAAACAAGCAATGAAAATTTAAAATTTTGTAAATTTACATTTTCAAGTGTCTCTAATAAACAACAAAAAAATGATTGTGATTTAATTGATACCAACATCAAATTGAGTGGGGAAAGTAATATTTTGTGTTTTTATTATTTTTTTTTTTGAATTTCATTTTATTATTATTTTTTATGTTGAATATATTTTTGATCATATGCTAAATTATATTAATAAAATTGTGGGCTTTGTATAATAGGGCTGTCAAGCCTTCACAACGCCTTAATAAAGTTATTTATTATTATAGCGCATCATGAAAATAGCGATTGTAAAGAAAGAGAAAAAAATTATATACGAGTACATGAAATAATACTTTACGATTATCTGCAAAATATTTTTCCCTGTGCTTTTTACATTAAATTTGTAACAAAACTTTGTTTTGAGTTTCTTTTTTTATATATATATTATTATTTATTTTATAGTATAAGCATTTTATTTCATAATTTGCAGTAAGTTTGGTTTGGAAATGTATTCAAAAGTCCATTTTAAAGCATTAACTCATCCACATTGTTATACTTTTTAAACTGTTAATACTATTTGTATATATAGACAAAATTATAAAAATTTCACAATATTTTTGAATTAATTAAAATGGGTTACAAAGTGTATTATATCGTATATCTTATACATTTATAAAACGTAAACACATGATTATAACGTATCATAAAAGCTAATTTCGTTTCTATACTAGTTGTCTAGAGCTGTCAATTACAATTAGATGAGTTTAGTTGGTAATTACTTTTGAAACATCCGGCTCTCTCTCTCTCACTTGCACTCCCTATATATCTTGTAATAATTGGAAAAACGTTTTATAATTAAAATTATATATTGAGGGGGTCCGAGTCTCACCTGGTCCTGAGTTCCCGGCGACTGACGCTGCACTTGAAGGTAAACTTGCAGCTAAAAGTCCGGCACCACTATGTGCAAGGACTGGATGTGATCCTGGGGACCCTGGTCCTCCTCCTGTACCTCCAGAATATGGATTATAGGGATGACCCTGAGGACCGACTTTTTCTTGTTTCCGCCACTTGGCACGACGGTTTTGAAACCACACCTGTTAACATTTAAACATGAAAAAACACACGTGAGTATAATATTGAGATAGTAATTAAGTATATACATGGGAAACTAATTAAAGTAGGGGGTATTTCATTTATACAAGTAGAAGTAACATAAATGAATTAGAGAAATGAAAGGAAAACTGTGTAATGGAATATATATATTTTTGAATGGAGAATAACATGTTTCTTTTTGTTAATTTTTGGTCAACGGTTATATAACATTTTTATATATATATTTTTTTTTTAATTTGAAATATTTTTGCATTTCTTCTATGTTATTCATTATGATAAAGAAACTCAATAATTATAATATAACGAACTGGAAGACAAAAACAAAACAAATCCCTTCTTTCTCATATTGATCATGATGTTTACCAATATGAGAAAGAAGGAGAGAGAGAGAGAGAGAGAGAATTACATATTATATTATCATGGTTTGTATATTATGGAAATATTTCAAAAATCGCGGGGGAATTGAATTTCCAATAACACTTGAAAATTAATACTAGATAATTGATTTCCTTCAAAAGATTTAATTTGTAATCGAACCAACAATTTTACAAAACAAAAAAAAAAATCTTAGAAATAATTGATTGTTAAAATTTTAATACACAAATATATTGTCAACATTTTTTTCCTGTATATAGATTAAGTATACAGTTAAAGTAATTATTAAAAAAAAAATACATGTTCTAAATAATAATAAAAAAAGAAACAATAATGAGTATGGCAAAACTAAAAGTTGTTCTTATAAATATATTTTATATAATATGATAATCATTTGTTATCAAATTAAATTTACACACATACATCATATAACAAGAAAAAAAATGTTTAACTTTTTAGTGTGTTTTCTGATTAATTTAATTATATTAAATTACATAAATGGTGTTTAAATTATGACTCTAATGTTTCATAACCTTGAGCTGAAGGCAATTAACATAATAAACGTTAACTTTAGCTTAAACATTATCATACCACTATCTTCTATTATTATTATGCTAATTTATTGTTATAGTGCAAAAAAAAAAAAAAAAGTTATTAATCTCTTATTCTACATAATATAAGATGTGAGTATTATATATATATATATATATATATATATATGTATAAATTACTACATTATATTATTTTTATACTGAGATGAAACTGGTCTAAATATGGTTTAAGGGTTAGGGTGATTATTTTGTATATAACTACTAAATTTAAGACACGCTATTTCTATTGATTTTCAGAAAGTGTGTGTAAGAAAGAAAGAGAGAGAGAGAGAGAGAGAGAGAGAGAGAGAGAGAGAGAGAAGATTATAATAAATTCAATTATAAACAAATTGACCGCTTTTTTCTGGTTTTTAAAAACTTTTTTGTTTTAGTTAAAAAAAAATACTTATCTATAACTCAATTTAGATAACAAAGGAGGGAGAGGAACGAAAATTAGTTTATTTTTAAATAACAGGAAATGATTTTTTTTATAAAAAACAAACTCCAAAAAAAAAATATATATATATTTTTTTTTTTGCATTTGTACATATACATAAAAATTGCAGTTCCCTTTCAATGGCCTCATATTTTGCATAATTGACGCCTTGCTCGATAGTAAAACCAAAAACTACATTGAACTAAAATAAGTGGTAATGAGAAAACAAGCAGTAATTAATGGTTGCTATATAATTACACCTTGAAACACACAATAAACTCTAAAAGAAAATAACTGCGGCTAAACAAAAATATTTTTCATGTTTTATATTTGATTAGCTGTCTTAAAATGTTCTTGGAAGTATATTTTTAAATGCGGTTTATGAGAAAAAAGTAATATATATATTTTTTCTTTAATTTACTTCATTATTACAAAAATTTAATTTAGATTTTTACAAATTACTTTTTATCTAAATAATAAATTTAATTTAAATTATAGAAAAAAAAAACAATACAAAATTTATTTTTATCTATTAAATTTATCAACACGCCATAAGAAATTAAAATTCTTGATACTTTTTTTTTCTTCTCATTTTTGTTATAATAATAAAAAATATTTTAATTTACTTTTTTTTTTACTATGTGTATGTTATCTAGAATAAATCTGCTATTGTAAAAAAATTAGCAAAGCATTTTATATATATTAAGATTATTATCTTATTACTTATTATTATTATTTTTTAACATTTTATAATTAGAAAAAAAAATAGTTGCATTATGTTTGCGTGGTGCTGTACCAGACTGTCCGCAAGCTTATTAACTTTCTGTCTGCCGACTGCAATTGGGAGCCATTATATCCTATAATCTAATTTCCTTTTTGTGCCTCCCTCCCACCCGCCCTCCACTTATCCCCCACCCCACCTCCCTCCCGCCCTCCCTCCTATAGTCACACCATTCATGTTCCCAGAAATTGAACACAAAATTAAAAAAAAAAAAAAAAAAAGTCCCAAGGATGACTAATTGATGACCTTTGTCAGTCACGAGATGTTTCTTAATTAAATTTACGCAGAAATGTTTACAAAAATAATTACAATTAAACATGAAAATAACAACAAAACCATATTTGGAAATTTAATTATAAATAAAAAAAAATTACACTAAAAAATGGTAATTAAAAAAATATATATTTTAAATTGTTGTAAACGTAATTAGTGTCATTGAAAGTAATTTTATTTATCATGTAATCACTTTAATATGATTTTTTTTTATTTATTTATTACTATTTTTAATTTAGATTGCATTTTTTTTCACTGACATGCAAGTTGCTGATAACGGTTAAATGAATTTTTTAATTAAATTATCCAAAATTATACATTTTTTTCCCTACATAAGATAAAACTTATAACTTTTAAAAATATTATCTTAATTAAATTGATAATAAAATCAATTTAAAAATAATTACTCACAACGTTGATTGCACAAATAATATCATACAGAGCATACGTTTTAATTTATTTTGGTTTAATTATTTTCCAAGTCATTATTATTTTAATTTTAAAAAATCTGATCTTTAAATAAAGTTTTAATAAACATTCACATTATATTTTTTATTAAAAGTTTAAGTGATATACCTTACAAAAATTTAAATCGAATATTTTTTTTTATAACATTTCAGCACTAAATTCTTAAAGTATTAGTAAGAAGGTTATACTTTTTTTTTCTTTTCTTTTTTATTCCTTTAAATTTTTTTGGTATTATCTTCTTTCGTGGTGCTCCCCCCCCCCCCACCCTGAAAAGGAAGGGTTATCAAGTATGCTTAAGTGAAAATGAGAGATAGCCTAAGTGTGTATGTCAAAAAGCTATTAGGGGCCTCCACTTTGTTGTTCACTCCACAACCATACTTTTTATAGTTATCAAGTTATATAGCGGCGTGTGGCTCTCTCTCTCTCTCTCTCTCTCTCTCTCTCTCTCTCTCTCTCTCTCTTCTCTCTCTACGTCTCGACAATACACTCTCGTGCGGCATTATAAATACATAAAATATTTCAAGCAAACGAGAGATATTATTTTATGTACTTTACTGATCTTTATAGTTAAACTAGCATAAGAATGAAACACACACATACCACCTTACCGGACCCACTATAAATTTCATTTGATATATATACACGCAGTTCTAAATTATATAGCTTAATTTCAAAAAAAAGAAAAAGAAAAAAAATCATGGCTCTATACAGTAAATCATAATTTTGTCTCAATAATGCAAAAAAAAAAAAAAAAAAAAAAAACAATTAATTTTTTTCCACGCTGTATATAACTGATGCTGGTTCCGGTTCCGGTAATAAGACGTCGTACTTATATTAGTCTGACTGTAGATTAAACACAAGATTTACTTATTCCGCAACAATGAACTGATACTGAAAAAACATTAGAGAGAGAGAGAGAGAGAGAGAGAATAGAGAGAGAGAATTAATGCAAAATATTATATGGGTATTAATTTTAGTGGTTTGATTTCAATGTCATAATATTGAATGAACAAATTACTTATTCATCCGGAACAATAATTTTGTCACGCTCTTTCGCACCGCATAACATTCAAAAAGGTCATGCGTGCTATAATTAATTTTTTTCAATCACTTTCTTAAATATTGTTATAATAATTAATTTATGAAAAATATGTAAAATATATATCTTGTAAAACCAACCTTCAAAATTGGTGCTTGCATTAATTTTTGCAAAACACCATAAAATTATTATTTATATATTTTGTTCCAAGAACATAATTATAATTAAATAAATTGTTTAAAAAAATGCGCAGTACCTATAGAACACACCTTTGGAAATAATCATATAAGTTCATAGACCTTATTAGTATGAAAACTATAAGTGAGAAGAGAAGAGATTTTAATGCTTGGGAGGAAGTATCTAATTTGTCACCCACTGAATTTTTAATTTCTAAGTATCCAATTTAATCTATCAAATTTTCTTTCGTTGACAAAAGTTGTATATTATACAGTAAGAGGATTTATATATATATATATATATATATATATATATATATATATATATATATATATATATATATATATATATATATATATATATTATTATTATTATCATATATATATATATATATTATATTATATTATATTATATTATATTATATTATATTATATTATATTATATTATATTATATTATATTATATTATATTATATTATATTATATTATATTATATATTGTATAAATGCATTAGATTTTTTAATAAAAAAAATTAGCTTCATTGAAGCATAAAAATTATACACTAATTTATGCACGTATTTTTAATTTTTATGAATATGCAAATAAAGCAATAAAATTTTAATATTTTTATGTATAAAAAAAAAAAAAAAAAAATCCACTTAATGCAGTTCTAATTGGATTACAAAAGGTATAAAAAGTGCATTTGATAAAAACGTGTAAACATCCGCAACAGCGTGACGGGGTAATTGTTGAGGACAAAGATTATGTTGATAATTAAAAATTGATATGTCAGGTTTGAGTCGTAATAATAATATAATCAAGCGCAGCTGCGCTCTCTCTCTCTCTCTCTCATCAAAGCGGAAGTTCAGGCAAAAACGTTTTAATGGCTTACTAATGACGATGTAATATTTCTATTTATATTGACATCAGAATATTTAACCCACCTAATAAAATTTAATTATGATTTTGAATATATTTTAAACGTTACTAATTACAAAAAACACATTCTTCTTAATATACAATATAAAATTTCAAACTCTTAAATGTTTAATTTATTAGTGTTTTTTTTTCAATTATATTTTTTATAATAATAACTTATGAATAATTTTATAATATTTTTTTGTTAATTACTTTATTCTTTAGTAGTATATTAAATTAGAAAAATGAATAACTTATAAAGTGAATTATAATTTTATATCATACAAAAAAATCTACTTGATAAAGGAGAAACGTGTTAAAAGTAGAAGAAAGAATTAAAAATCTTTCAAAAAAAAAATACTGTTAATGTAATTAATTTCCATACAAAATGAAATTAAAATAAGAAACAACAACTGTATATTAAAAGTAAAAACAATACATTTTTTTAATTAAAAAACATAAAAAAAAAGGTTACGATGAGGAGTTAGGTTGGCAATAAAGGGTTATGTTAACAAGTGTTGGATTGTTGACCCCAGCTCACTGCTGGCTGGTGCACGCGAGCATGTGGGTGGGGGAGTCAGGGGTAAAGCGGGGCTCGAAGTGGGGCCTCGGAGGGGCGATGATGCGTGTTATTACAACTTGACCGCACCGGAAGTGATGGGGGCAGGTAACCAAGCGTATCATCACTCTGCGAGCTTGCTTTGCATATGTAAAGTATACTGTACTACTCAAGTTTGTCAAGAGAGTTTCAACAACTCAAACCTTTCATTTTATACAACCATAGCTCATATCGTCTTTGTCACGCTATATACAGCTGAATTATGATTCAAAAATATGTCATCACTTTCCTACCAATTGCAGGTCATTTCATCTATATAGTTCAAAATGATTTTGGTTTTGGTAATTAGAATACTGAAAATATATACTTCGGCTTTTTAATTTTGTTATATTACAATGAAACTTCGCCTAAACTAGATTTATATATGCTAGATTACTGCAGTATATAGCTCTGTGAGCTGCATATAGCTGTAGCTTACAGTAATTTTAAAATCAAAACAAGAATGATTTAAAAACCTGAAACTGTTACGCAGGAAATTTCCTTTTTTTTTTTTTTTTTTTTTTTTCTGATTAAAAAATAAGCACTATATTGCAGTATTTCATATTCATTGCATACAATACATACTATACAATAAATTATAAAAAATATTTATTTTTCAGTTAGATGTTTGCATTAGTTTTTAGGTTTCATCTTTAGTAACATATATAGATTACCATCGTGCTTTAAAAGTTAAAAATTGGTTTTATGAGTATTTAAAGAAACCCTTTTATTTACATAACCAAGCATTCGAATATACTTGGCGGTATATACAACTATGTAATTTGTAAATTTTAAACAGGCTATATTATACTTAATTAAATTAAATACTAAAAAAAATTATAAATAATAATATCATTTATATTACTTTTTAGTACTTATATACAGCAATTACTTTAATTAACTTATATATTTCAGTAATTATGTATAATATAAATTAATAATAAATTCAAGAGATATTAATTCTAATATATATATTACCATTTATTACCGCCTATGCAAAATTTTACTTCATGTAATTAAATATTTCATATAAGAATTTTTTTTCTATATAATACGCCTATACTGTTTAGATTTATACCACACAAATATATAGAGAATTGCATTAATTGAAGTCTCCGTCTGTGATACTGCCAAATTAGACTTCAAGTTTAGAAACAAGATGCTGAATGTTAAAAATCTTGTATGTGATAATTGTATGTGATATATTGAAAACTTTTTGAGATTTTAAGACGTAACTCCTTTTTAATAGTATTGATTCTTTCAAGGTATACAAATTACGATTGAAGCTATTTGTACAGCTCTGGCCAAAAGTTTAAGAACGGGGCAGCGGCGGCCGCAGCGTTTTCCCATAAAGATAACATAGTGTAGTTGCGGGTTGCCTATACAAATCGTTCTCAAACTTTTGGCCAGAGCTGTACACATAGCTATGTATATGTACACGCATAAACACATATCCTATACGCACAGACGACAAAAACAAAGCAACCTAGCCCTAGCCCAGCAATTTCAGCAATATTTATTGATATCAACATAAATTATGCAATATTAAATAATATTCATACCATTGTATAATTGCATGATCATTTATGCAGTTCTAAACTATAGTGACATATTATATGACGTAAATTCGGGATAAATTACGTAATTTCTTTTATACGCGTATATACGTTTTATATAATACTTTTAACAATTAAGCACCGCAATAATTGCAATATTCCATGAAATATTGTATACATTAATGTTTTATTTTATTACTGAAAATTTATAATTACTAAATTTTTATTATTCTTTTTCTTTTTTATTTTTTTTTTTTGGTGGAGGAGTCATATATATGAGAAAAGGTTTCTACAATTGCATGGTTTAGTAATTGAGGCCCCTAGTGAGAATGAAGTTAGACTTGACACCACATGCAACCTTTACCTTCTGGCCAGGTACTAATATAGCAGAGGGAGCAGGGGCGGATCCAGGAATTTTGTTTGGGGGGGGCGATCTCCCAGGAAAATAAACATGATGGACCCGGGGGGGGGGGGGGGTAGCGCGCCGCAGGCGAAAAATTTTATTTGGCCACGCCCCTTTTTGGAAAAAAATGCGAAATTAGTATGCCTTTGAAAAAATATTCTTGAATTGCCAAAATTTTTATTTTGTATTTTTTTCCTTTTTTTTATGTAAGCAAAAAAAAAAAAAAAAAAAAAATTAGAAGTATACAAAATGTTTTCAGAAATATTTTCTATTTTGATCTCTGTTAAATTATTAATGTTATTTCAATGAAAAAAAAAAAAAAAATCTTGAAAAAAAAGGGCAAAATTAAAAAAATAAACTATTAATATTTTTCTGTTTTTTTTTTTCTTTTTTTTTTTTTGGTATACCAATCTACTAAAAATTGTTTTGCACTTTTTAAAACTATAATGATTCATAATAGTTTTAAAAAGTGCAAAACAATTTTTTATGATATATTGTAAAACATAACTTATATTTGGATGAAAAATATTTTGAGATAAAAATTATCAAATTTACATTAAAGTTTTTTTTTTTTTTAGTTCTTATCGCAAGCAAAATATTTCTTGGATGTCCAAGTATTAACAGAACTATATCTCTTATATACTACCCTGATGACATGACAACTAGGGGATGTTAAAAAAATTTTTTTTTGTTATATAATCAGGATTCAAACGCTTATCCCGCAATAAAAGTTGCGCCGAAGGCGCAAAAAAATTTTTTTATGAACTAATTTTTTTCAATTTTTGCTCATTTTTTTTCCACCCACGTGGGCCGTTTGGGGGGGGGCGGTCGCCCCCACCGCCCCCCCCCCTGGATCCGCCCCTGAGAGGGAGGGATGTGATGTGATCCACCAACTGACCTAACTAATTATTTTCCTATATATTATTTCTCTTATTTTATTTCTATGGTATTAACGTCTCGTATCTTAATGGAAAAAAACTTGAAGATCGGCATCAATGAAAAAAACACATATATACCTGACTTTAATAATAACAAAACCGCAAGCACGAACGTAAAGAAATATTTATTTTCTTCCCTGCAGTGAATTATTGTTGCCTTTAAATTAAACAAAATTAGGGGATAATTTTGTTAATAAAAATCGGAGAACTAATTTTGTGGTATAGGTTGAAAACGGAAGTGATTTTTTTATTCTCTCTCTCTTTCTCTCTCCTTTTTTCCCTTTTACTTCAAAGTAAGTTTTGAATTAGTTTGATTATGAGAAAATAAAAAATAAAAATAGGCCACCCAGAAAATCGAATTCATTTGAGAAATCAAGCACATAAGTAAAACAAGTCAGTTTTTGTTTTTTACTTAGGTTGTATTGGTTTAGTGGGAACTATATATATTTTGCAAATAGTTACACAAATAGAAATATTGAGTCATATATACATGCATCGGAAATTAAATAGTATTAAATTTTGATCAATATAATAATAAAATGTAATGCAATTTTCAATTTTCACTTCTTTCAAAAGAGCTAAAATTTAAATTATACTTTATATTATTTATTTTTTCATGTTTAATTTTTTTATAAATAATCAGTAATATTAACAGATTTAATCATTACAAAATCAAACATTCGATTAAAATTTAATTACTGTATTCTATAATTATGTATTAATATAGCATACATAATCAGAGTTATTTTTGAGCACCCAATAAAATAATATTATATTATAATAATAAAATGAAAAGTAATTGGTTGTTGTGCGGCCACCCAAGTTTAAAAAAAAGTATAGATAAAATCAATTCATTAACTTCTTTAATGTATTTCAATTAACGTTACAAACAAGCTGAGTATAGTGAATTCACTTTATAGTTTGTCAAATTGTAATTATATCTATGAAGAGATAACAATTAAATTAGCATAACGTGAGAGAGACAGCCGATCGAGTAACTAAAAACATATCAGGGCCATCGCATGACTGCATACTACGTCATTCAATTTTAATGCAGTTATATTAGACTTATACGTCAAGGCCTTTCCCGCATTGTTTCAATTATTATTTTTAGTATAATAGTTTGCCATTGAAAAAAAATATAATATTTAAATATATTTATTATTTTTTTAATACTCTAAAAATTAATTTATTTTAAACCTTGATTTCGGTTCGTGGTAAAATCATTGCCTCTAAAAATGTATTATTTTGCCAAAGTTATAGTTTAAAATATTTTTCTACATTACAGAAGTTACAGTATTATAGTTACTATGAGGAAAATTGTTTTTTATCTGCATATATTTTTATAAATAAGAATAATTATTATAAATTGAAATTTTGTGAGGCATGTAAAATTCAATGACTATATTTTACAAAATATTAAGAATTTCTTAATCTAAACCAATTCTACCTTATTTGTTAAAACAAAACACCTAATTTATAAAGTCCTAATTATCATTGAACCCATTATTTGTAAGAAAAATATAACATTTTTTTGCAACTATGGCCCCCAAATAACCGTCAAACAATTGCGGTCAAGGTTATTTTATGTTTTTTGTATCCAATATCAATAGATATATTTTTTTTTGACAAGGAAGACTAAATTTAATAACGCTGTTTTGTTTTTATTGTTAGAGTTTAATGAAGAATTTTCTGCATGATGTGCGATGTTAGTTGTTGATGCGAGCGAGTGAGTGCGCCGCGTGTGGTTTATCGTCTGTCTTTGTTTTGTGACACGGCGGAGCTCAGTCACCTCGACAACAACTCGCGGTTTCCCGAGAATTACTTCCCCACCTCCCCCCACATAATATATTATATATATATTTATATATATTCTATATTATTTCTGGAAAACAAGATCAAAAAATTGAACCTTAAAAAAAAGTAATCATTTGAAGAACTATGTATGAAAAAGCGCGTATTTTCGGGCCTAAATACTATGTATCTGCTCTTTAAGAGAATAGTTTTAGCTGCTAAAATATATAAGCTTTCCATTGTTCTATTCCTTTACTATGAATTATAGCTATATTGGAAAAATTATGCAGTTTTAAATAACGTAAAAAAAAGAAGAAAAAAAGAAAGGAAGTGGGGCGTATATAGTGAATACATATCTGTTTAATGAAAGCTTCCAATCGATAAACACAAATCATTTTATTAATAAAGAGATCCTATTTTTTTAAATTAACTATGTGATCCACAGTATATTATATATACTTACATAAGGAAACGAATATTTTTTTATAATAATAATTTATTATAAGCTTTTCATATGTGTATATAAAAAAGAGAAGAGAGTTAAAAAGAGATTATAATAATATACAGTTTATAATTTAGTTAATTATTATTATAATAGTTGATGAGATTAAAGAACGTAAAAAATATTATTAAAAAAAAAGGGCCTATCAAAAATTTTAATGTAATTAAGATGGATGATTAGATTAGAGAGAGAAAGAGAAGAGAATGTAATTTGTTTTCCTTACCTGGATCCTGGCTTCTGTAAGACCAATTTTCATCGCTAACTCTTCCCTGAAAGAAAAAAAAACACAGATGGAAACTTGTTTTAGTTCATTTTCATTAATACCCATGTGTGTGTGTATGTGTGTGTGTGTAATATTCAGAAGCAAGTCTTGTAATTATATAGCAAAGAACAGGCAACAGCAGCAACTATAACGTCCCGTGAGGCAAAAACTATCCAGTAGCCAAGCAAGTATTATATAAACCTAGCAATTAGCCCCACAGCAAAACTAAATTAATAAAGTGCCGAAAATTGGTCTTTTTATAATTAGATCAAGCTATATAATCGATCCGCGATCAATCAAATGATAGGGAACTTGATGGAATTTGTAATTATAAACCTCTTAAAACAAAATCGTTTTTATTATTATTATTAATTTTTTTATATTATATTTTTAACCTTGAAGACTCATGTTAACCTGGCAAAATCTCATCCATCATATTTATGTCCGAACTTTTAATTCAATTTTATATATTATTATACAAAAGGAAATAAAGTATATATTATTAAACAATCTGTGCAAAGGATACATAATATTGTCTATATAATATTATGCAATTTATACATTCTGCAAAAGTGAAAATTCATGTATATATATATTTCAAATTTGCTCAAAAATTGTGGTTCATTATAACTGCGTTACGATATAAATTATTATAGGTCTATAAATTGATAAAAGAAGATCATTTCGTTGTATATAATATTATATTGCATCATGAAGTGCTGAGTTAAAAAAAAAAATTTTTTTTGATTAAACGATAATATATCACATTACGTTACTGTACTCAAAACTGTGATGATATGTTGTTGTTTTTATATATTTATACAATTTAAAAGCTCCCCGTAAATTTACAATAATGCTGTTTGTAAACCCTGTTCTCTATCCTAAAATGACGATCAATTTTGGGTATTCAAATGTAATGCGCATTTTTTGGTGCAATAGAACAGGGTTTACGAACAACACTAATTGTTCTTATGAGAAAAATACGCGCTAAATTTAAATGATGAAATATATCATTATTTCAATCATGTGTACATTAATCTTTGAAAGTGCAATGGCAGTTAAAAAAAAAATCAAAAATAAAAAAATCAAAACAAGTAAAAATGATTTTTTAAATTTCTTATTTTTTGTTTTTATTTTTTCTCCTGTAGTTAGAAATTTTATTTATAATATATAAAAATCAAGAGTTCATTTGATTCCAAGAGTTCATGCCCTTTTCATTTTACTGAATGACGCTGAAAGAATATATTTTTTTAATTTAGGCACTTAATATGTTATTATATTATGACAAATATAATTAATTTTTTCTTAAGAGAGAGAGAGAGAAAAAAAAGATAAACATAAAAAAGTGACACCGTTCATTAAGTAAAATAGGTTAATTAATCTTAAATGTAAATTTGTTTTATTATTATTTTTTTCTATAAAAACATAAAATTAATTATACTTGTAAATTACAAGATGTAAATCAATCATAATTATAATTGTTTCTAATTGGTAATTATTTTTTATGAATTAATGATGCAAAAAAAGCTATAATTAAAAATATATAAATTTAATTACAAAAAATTATATTCTCCAAATTGTAGTTGTTTTTTTCTGATTTAATAGATAATAAAAACTTTTTTTTTGTTGTATTATTGAGCAAGTTATATTTCTTATGAAATATCGAATGAAGTTAAATTTGATTAAAAAGATTAATTTTTATAAGAGACGTGTTATATTAAATTGACGACGAGCGAGTAGTTTGAAGCCACAAGTTATTAGGATTGAGGTGATAATATATAATTTTCTGCTTTTTTTTTTATTATATTTAAGCTATAGCTTGAAAAAAAATATATATGGGTGTGGAACAAATTTCATTTATCTACGTTGTTCTAAGTATTGGTAAAGAAAAAAAATTTAAAAGAAAACTTGTATTATATCGACGCGCATATAAATTTTTGTTAAAAGTATGCTTGTTAAAATTTCTTTGTATATATTTTTTATTTAATAATATAATATTTTATGAGTTGCTATATAGACTATTAAAGAGTATATTTGTTCATTTTTATATTATATATAGATTAAACCTGATTGATTTTTTATTGCAGTTTGCTAGAATAGTATGCCATTTAATTTTGGTGAAGAATGTTTTAAAAATATAGTATAATATTATATACTTTAAAATGGGAGAACTACATTAAAAAAGTGAAATGAAGCAAGCCAAAATAGTATTATATATTTATTAATATTAAGTATAATTTACAAGATTTTTTAACTATTTGAAAAAAAAAAGAGTCATGTATGAATTGAATTATTTTTATAGTATAATTTTTGATTTTTTGATAATTTATTCATGCAAAATTAACTCGATAAAAACAGGATAAAAAAAAATGTAGACGCACGTGCGGTATACTAATAAGCAATGACGTTTTCTTTTTGTTTTTGTCTAGAGTAATTTCATTTAGTCACCCGCATGCAGGCCCCAAGTTGCACCGTTGTAACACGACCTCTAATGTTTTCACCAAATATATAATTTATATCACCTGGCCTGGCTATAAATATGTGACTTTATAAAAGCATTAAACTAATTATACCACATTATGTTCATATCACTTACATATACTCATTAATAATTTTCCTTCATACATATATAATAAGGAAATAATATAACAACAATTAAGTTGCTTAAATTTTTGATATGCTTATACTGCATGGGGTAATAAGTAATATATTTTAATATATTTCAAGTTTGTTTTAAGTCTATATAAAGCTATTATTACACCCGTATAAAACTATTATCGCATAGAAAATAATTAGATAATGTAGACCATATTTTCTTATATAATACACTTATAGTAAGCATCGTTTCTAGAAGCAATTTGCAAAACTCATTGTTAAAAAATAATCAAATTCTCCCTTACTAAACGTAATAGAGATAATTATTAATATAACAATCTTATAATGGGTAAGAGCTAATTTTTAAGTTTAAAGTTTCCGAAACTTAAATTTGAATGATTTAAATGTTGCATATTATATACATTAAAATTCTTATATTATTTTTGTAGATATTTGCAAAGAAAAAATTACCGCACTTTTTTTTTTTTTTTTTTTTTTTTAATTGCCTGTAACGCGTTTCTGTAAGCCTTTATTTGTTTAATATAGCATGACAAATTGTAAATTATTTCGCACAAAATGTCTCAAATATTGTGTGAAATATATTGTGTTGATTGATTGATTCTCACCTGGTAAATACGTCTGGGTAATGAGTTCTAGAGAACGCCTTTTCTAATTCCTCTAATTGGAAGCTGGTGAACGTGGTTCTATATCTTCTCTGCTTACGCTTGGTTGGAAAATCCCCTAGATCTCCACACTCAGAGTCTTCGAGACACATTCCATCGTGTCCGGTCATCCTTACGCCTTCAATCTTATCTTCCTCAGAGTCCGTGGTGTCTGTACTGTGTGCTATTCCTTCTGGCTCACCACCCCCGCGCTCTGAGATACCCATCTCCACACTGCTGCAGTCTGCTAGAACAAAAGTATAGTATGGTTAACATTTAGTACTCGTCCTCTGCAATTCATTTCAATTTTTTACAACATAATATTTAAAAATGCAAAAATTTATAGAATTGTGTAAAATTAGAGAGTATCAAACGTCAGATATGCGGTTGATTAATAAGAAAACTTACAAGTGATATACAAACAAAAAATGTTGAAAACATAACCCAAAACACTTATTTCAATGATGAAAGAAAATATTTATAAAAGATAATGGTCCACTAAATACATAATTTTCAGTAAAACAGAAGCAAATTAAATCTTGAACTTGTTCTTATAAAAATTCATACATTTTTTTTTTTTTTTTTTTTTAGCTTATATATAGTTTATGTATAGTTTAATGGAGAACACCAACGATTTAATCCACAATTTTGATTGTAGACTTGCCTTCATATAATAAAAATTAAATAATTGTTTTTACAGATAAACAATTTATATTTCTGAAAGAACGATATAAATATACATTATTAAATGTATGACAAAAGAGATTCAACATTAAAAAAAAAAAAAAAAAGGAAGTGATTGTCTTAATATTAATTGTAGAATTATATGATATATATATTTATAGATACTGGGCCCCAGGGTGTATAGACATTCACGCGACATCCTCAGCAACTGGGGGTATCCTGTGAGGATTTGTGGCATTGTGGTGTGCGGTACACTGCATGAGTGATATTATACCACGTGCACATTATATGGCTATACTTTTTATCAAACACACAAGTGTCAATGTCTCGAAATAAAACAAAACAACACACAAGTGTGCATATAAGCAACCATCAAAAACAAGGCCATATATATATATATAATAAACATATTATATATATTTTGGTCTTTATATACTTCCCTATGGTACACCTCTATTGTATATACAATTTCTCGTAAAATCATAATAATACCATTTTCAGATTTAAGTATGTTCTGGAAAGTTAAATTTTTTCTAATAATATACAATAAAAAGCATATTATTGTACTATATCTCTCGATATATTCTAGAAAATTTATTTTCAACGTAAAATAATTTATGCTAATATACATTTAGTGGCTATACATTACATAAAGCATAAATGTTGTGTTGCATGCGCAGTACGCAGCATAATAAGATAATATAATTCCAACATTTATTATATATTTTTATGACGTATCAATGTGTGTATTTATGTATGTATATATAGCAATTTGAACCAATCACAGTGCTAGAACTATTGTTTAGATTTTTACTATATACATAAATTATATCATTTTGTTTTTATGCACACTTGTAAGCACTTTGATTGGTGTTATAATTATACCATATATGATTGGAAAAATCAGACTTTACCGGACACCTTTTATTTGTACATTAAAATCAGAACGGAAGAAAAAATTGTTACTTTTTTTTTTTCATATAAAAATTGTTATTATATAGGTAAAAATCTTTAATGTATGTCATGAACAATTTCCACTAAATTATTAAATTTGCGATAAGGTTCTCATTATTAATTTTACAGCTGTTATCCTGTAATATGCCGGCGGATGTAGACTTCTTTTTTTTATCCCTAATTAATTTCAATTCATTGAAAAATGTATATTTTAATATTTATTAGCTATTTCAATAAATAAAATATTAAAAAAAATGACACTATAAACAAAAATAGAGGGAAAGAGAAAGAGTAATAAATCAAAACATAATTTCTACGAATAATATAAATATTTATCCATATTTAAGTAAGCGCATATATTAACTTTTTTTTTTTTTTTTTTTTTTTTTTTTTTTTTTTTTTTTACATCACTATATTATATTGTATACTGTAATATAGGATATTCAAATTAGACATCTGTCATTTTAGTAGATTAATTTGTACTTGTTGTATATAATATTATAATAGATTCAATAAGAACGTATTTAATGTTTCAAAATCAATTAAAATTTGTCTCACACATATTTTAATTTGCATGTTGTATAAATTTGCTCATGTTATCTTTCTATATTAAAAAATAATAATTTGTTGATGACTTTCATTTTTTTTTTTTTTTTTAATTTAAGTTTTTTTTTTTGTGGTAAGTACTTTGACCCTTATATTGTTTTACGGAAATTTGTAAATGAGATGTAATATTATACACAGATAAAAATAATTATGAAAATAATTATATGCTCATGTATAGCCTAAATTTTAGTAATATTTATTGATAACAACACTAATGTTATTGTATGTAATAATTATGCTGTACAACATAAAAAAATAATTTGTATATACAGCATAACTATTTATGTATACAGCAACTTTTATGTTATATATGTGACATAAATACAGTATTTTTTTTATCCGTGTAGTTGCACATCCACACACACACACACACACACACACACACACACACACACACACACACACACATATATATATATATATATATATATATATATATATATATATATATATATATATATATATTATATATACGGATAAATTATAGATTAAATTAAATTAACCTTGGCTCTACTGTATATTCGAACCAGGGTCTCTTATACTTGTAGGAATTATGCTTTGATTTAGGGATTAATTAAATAGTAAAAGATTTGTATAACATTAATTGTTCAATGCATGCGCGTAAAAATTAGACATAATTTATTTTATTCGTGAATGCATTTGTTTTGTTTTTAATTAAATGCTACAGGTATTAAATACTATAAATATTATATTTGAATAAATTTTTTTTTTTTTTTTTTTTAACTAATGGACAGAAGCATATTTCATACAGGCCACTGTTTTAGTTTTATTAATATTGGACACAATGTCGGTACCATCATATCTCTTATACATTATACAATAAGGTGCACTCTATATTGAAATGATATTGACTTTATTATACATAAAAAAAAAAAAAAAACACGGTGAAGAGTAATAGTATCACAATATACATTTGGCCGGCGTCAGGTCGACTCGTCGCTTCTCTTATCTTAAAAAAAGCTTTCAATTCGGCGGCGGCGGTGGCGGCGCACGGTCGGTGGGTTGTGGGCCGAGGTAGGTAGGGAGGAGGGAGCTTGTCAACAACGAGAAACAGCACTTTAGCTAACTCGATTATCAGCCGGCTTGACTTGATCAACGAGACCATTTTATTGAGTCTTCAGCCGAAGCAAAAACTATAATATGTTTACATTGGCAATAATTAGAACCTAATACATACATTTTTAAATTAATCAAATGAAGATCGAAGAAAAAAATAGCTGTATAAATTTAAATCTGATTAACAGCCTAAAAAACTAAAACAAATATTTTCTCTAGTACAGTACGTAAATAAAAAATATATGTATATATATTTTAATTTAATACTTTAGTTCGCGTGCGTACAAAGTTCACAAATTTAATGAAGAAACGACCAAAACTGCATGCATGATTTTCAAACAAAGTCAAATAACATCATTAAAATTAAAAGAATCAAATTCATGCGAATTTGTTTGCATTATATACAAATTTATTTCTAAGACTAAGTCACACAAAAGGTAAATTTAGGACGTTAATTTTCCGTAACCATAATAACTTCTTAGAATATTATCAGGAAATTCACTAATTTTGGAAAATTTTATAATTAATTAATAAATTGCACTTTTTCCCTCCTCATAACAAGAATTAATTAACTTTTGTTGTCTATGATTGTGATTACAAATTTAGATAACAATTTACAACATCAAATTTTTTTAATTTAATGTTAAATCAAAAATCTACAAAATTTCAACATAAAAACACAATTTTGACTCAAAAAAGTTAAAGTATTTCCGTATCACTTTAATTCAGTATAATAAATTGACAACATATGTCAGTAAAAAAAAAAAAAAAAAAAGACGGAAAAAAAAAGTGACAACGAATTTAGTAACTCCCACGTTAAAATATTTTTATTGATTTTTTTCTTATCTAAAAATTGGAAAATGATTTTAAAAAAAAAATTCATTAAGATGCCAGAAGCAAAAGTATTATAGACTGTCTTTTAATTAATTACATTATAAACGAATGAAATTCTTTTCAATTTGCTTATCTTTATAGTCGAGGTCACCTTTAAAATATTTCTATTTGAATTCCTTGATTTCTTTTATATAACAATTTTCATATTTCTGAAAATCAATAATTATAAAACCGAAAATTTCAAATGTTTAATGGAAAAGGTTTGATATGTAAAAATAAAATCGTTCATAAATTTTAATGCAAAAAAAAAAAAAAAAAAAAAAAAAAAGGCATGGTATAATATAAGATCTCTATAACGTAGTATGTATATGTAATTGCAATTCGTATGAAAGAACTAATATATTGATAAATTATACTATAATGCTTTTCGTATCGTAAACCCTGTTCTCTTGCACCAAAAAATGCGCATTCCATTTGAATAACCAAAGTTGATCGTCATTTTAGGAGCAGAGAACAGGGTTTACGAACAGCATTACTATAATATGTTTCACAAACTATCTACCCCCCCCCCCACCCCCGGAACTGTGCATATAGACGAAGCTACATATTAATACTCCATGAAATGATCTATACATTATATATTATGCTTGTGTAACTTTGTTGCTTAAGATTGTTATTTAGGAAGAAGAAAATCAAGTCAAATTATGAGACAAAGAAACAAATTAGTTAAAATTAGGTGTTGTTCATTAAGGGAGGTAAGAAAAGAGAAAAAGGGCGTGGTCAGGTGCATTACAAGTGGGTGCGGGGCAGGTAGGCGCCACTACCTAAGGAGTGACTCACCAGTATACTGAATACTGATTGTCGTAAGTGACAATTTGAAACCCATTATTGAAGGCGTAACACTCAAAGAAATATAGTAATACAAAGCAATAATTTGTTTGTTTTCACTTTGAATTAATATTAATTATAACAATGTGTAATGTGAATATATAGAGAGGAAAATATGAGTTTTATATTTAACTGGAAATAATTTTCAGATATAATAGTGTTGTTCGTAAACCCTGTTCTCTTATATGCGCATTCCATTTGAAGAACCAAAGTTGATCGTCATTTTAGGAGCAGAGAACAGGGCTTACGAACAGCATTAATATTTTATTATTATTATTTTAATGCACGTGTTTGACTTTTTAATTAAATAAATTGCTATTTCAGGTAATTTTAATTCAAATTACATATTCAGGGGGTCAAACACCGTTTTACTTTTTTTTTTTTTTGTCTTCTCAGCGGGTTATAAGGATTAATTTTATAGTGTGCATGGCTCGCGCGATGTTAAAACAATTAAAAAAAAACGCAACAGTGCAAAAGGTAAAAAAAAAAAAAAAAAAATGAAGTCACTTGTTCGTTGCACAGTTTTTGTCTCATTTTTTCCTCTCTCTGTCATATGTAAACACTCACTTCATTCGCCCAAGTTAAATGACGCCACGATAGCGCGCGATATTAGTTTGACAATGAAACCCTTTTAGGAGCCATTAGTCGCTGGTTGAGTTACTCGCGAGCGAGACAAGGCCGGTCGACCGCGCGCCCCACACTTGCAACTCACAAAATTTTGTGTGACAAGTTTGTTCATATTAGCCATTCTGACTTTATCAACTCCACAACGTAAACATATTAGCATCTCATAATGTAAATAACGTGCTGACTACAGATAACGTGCTTTAAATCTTTAATGTATCTTAAGTAAAAAATATTTTAATAAAAATATATTTTATGGTCACTTTTTTTATATATATATATTTTATTTTTAGATCAATTACTTTTTGATTAAAGTTAAAGGATATAAAAAATAAATTTAATAGCCTGTTGAAAGCTGTTACCAGGAAATTTCAGATTTTACAGATTTTTTAAGTACCTTACATAAGTTTAAAATATTATTTTAGTAATAAACTTTTAGTATTAGGTTAATTGAGTTTAACGCTAAAAAATAGCATGCGGGATTTTTTGTTTTGTTAATTATTATAATTGATTGCTAATTATTTTTAGAGACAAATTTATTAGCTGTGTTTCTTTGTAATATAAAAATATACCTATTTGGAACTTTTTTTTTTTTTTTTTGCATCCATGTCCAAGGTTTATAAACCTAGCATCATGTCTATGAATTTATGCTCATGAATTTTGTTTTAAGTATAAAAATTATAGAAAGAGTAGATTACGACATAATCATCCCCATCATCCTGTTTTTTAAATTAGAAATAGTTACTATTTCCTATATATATATATATATATATATATATATATATATATATATATATATATATATATATATATATATATATATATATATATATATATATATATATATATATATATATATATATATAGCTCTGATAGGAAATTATTAGATAATTTTTAAATAAAGATCCTAAATCATATATAGGGAGAGGTTTTTAATTTTGTGTTAAATTCTTATTGTTAGTGACTTCAACGCCTGCAACACTGTGCATGATTGTGATAATACTGTATATTTGATTTATCATAAAAAAAAAGCTGACGCTAAATTTCCAATGTTATTCTTGAGAAAAATATGCACTGCATGGATTTAAATGGTAAAATATACAATGATAATCGAGTGAACACCAGAAAAAAAAAATGATGCAATTTCTAACTTATATATTTTATACACAAATACCCTTATAAGAGACATTTTTATAAAATAGTATTTTAATTTCTTATACGTTCAATAATCGCAAGATAAAATATAATATGGCAAGTGTATTATGCGCAAATTAATTGATGCATTATCTTTATCATTATTTCCAACTTTAGAAGAAATACAATTCTTTTTTGCTAAGAAAGAGAGAAAAAAAAAAAAAGCCAAAGTAAACACATTTTACAATTTTGCTACTGTTTTAAAGTAAAGATAACAACTCTCTTATATCAAATTCTTTGAAATATTTTTTTGCTATAATTATTTTGAGAACAGCTACTTCATTTTTTTATACGATCGCAAACTACTCCTGTAATTTTGTTCTAAACAGACATGAGATGGAAAAAGAGAGAGAGAGAGAGAGAGAGAGAGAGAGGTAAGGACTAAAACGAATTATATAAGCACCGTGTGGAAGGTGCAAATTATTTAATATTTTCAAATTAATATATATATATATATATATATATATATATATATATATATATATATATATATATATATATATATAATATATATATATATATATATATATATATATATATATATATATATATATATATATATATATATATATATATATATATATATATATATATATATATATATATATATATATATATATATATATATATATATATATATATATATATATATATATATATATATATATAAAATATTTTAAACCTAATCAAAATTATATACTTTTATATATAAATTATTTAAAGCTAAACATTTTTTGTGTTATTATTAAATTAATAGTTTATATATTATCCATAATTTTGGGTTTTTATAAAAAGATTTAATTTCAAAGTTTACATGTTGCTAATATTTAAAACTGGTTGCTTTGAACTGTGGTGTATAATTTTAAATTTATGAGAGGGTATTAATGTCCTGCAGCACTATAGAGAGAGAGAGAAAGAAAGAGGAGTATTGGGGGGGGGGGGGGGGTCTGTGTGGACCAGACCTTGTGATTGATCTACCATGTCAGCTCTCCTCAACATCAAAACTTGAGAGACAAAACTTATATTAATATCGCAAATTTATTATACAACTAATTATATGTAGGATTTGAGCTGCATTTATATGTGGGTAAAAAAAATAAAAAAATAAAAAATTGTTTGATAGAACTGTTTTTCGAGTATAGAAACTTTACTATTAAATTCAGATGTGATTTTTTAAAATTGTTTTATGTAATACAACGGCAGGTTTTGAGATTAATTTTTTCGTTGCTTTCAAATGTGGTTCTTACCATGACAATATCTTTACGATGCCTTTTTTATTACATGATCACTGCGCTATATGAAAACTAAATTTGCAACATAATAATAATAATAATAAAAAAATCAATTTTAAAAGTCATGTATTTTAGCACCAGTTAATAAAGACACGAATACTATATTTAAAAAAATATATTGGCATACTCTACAATTAACAACTGTAATAAATGTTTTTATTTAACTTCTTAAAATACTTTGTATATATGCCTTAAAAAAAGACAAAATAATAAACATTATTCTTATAATATTTTTGTTGTAAAATTGATTTTCAAATAAAAACTTTTTTTAAACGAAAATTAACCAATTATTAAATTAAAATTTACCTGATTAGCAACAACATAATCTTATAAATATATTATTGTTATTTAAATTTGAATTAAATAAAAATATCACTTTGAATAATTTATACAACAATAAAATTTTATCAGTTGATTTATTTCCTTTAGTTTTATGATTCTTTCGTGTCATGTAAAGATAGCTCACTATTATAATTTTTTGTTGTTATTAGTTTTTTTTTCTTTTTTGTTATGCCGAGGGCTGCACGATTAGCGCACGCACTACCGGCCTTACTCTGTGCTTGTATATATATATACGTATATGTATATAGTTTAGTTTGTATTTTAGCAAAGGACTGGGGGCGAGCCCGTACAGCTAAATTACCGATAAGTATGGGTTTCCTCTGCCGGCAAATTAGCTAGCCCCTCAAACTTCTGTCTCTACTATTACTAAACTTGTCATAACTAAAGAACCATGGCTCCAATAATATATTATAATACTAATATGACCCTATATTTTAAACATGGAATGTAGTATAGTTTGGAAATACATTCAAGTATTATTCTGGTCGTGATCTACGTCCATATAGGTATGTAATTATCTTCTTTTGCTGCAGTGATATTACTTTTGAGAATATATATATATATACACGTTATGTTGTTTAGAGAGAGAGAGAGAGAGAGAGAGAGAGAGAGAGAGAGAGAGAGAGAGAGAGAACGGAAATTATCGAGAAAATTGAGAACCAAATAGTTTTTTTTTAGAATTGAAGAAAAAGCAATCTGGAAATTTTCAATTTTAGAGGAAATATATTGCATATAGAAATACGGAAAATAAAATTTATGATATCTATATGATGTTATATACGTATTTACATTGAATTGTTTAAAAAAAAAAGTATATAATTTTATAATACTTAACAAATAGAAGGAAAAATATTATAAAATAAATGCATTAGAGCCAATAAAGATAACTGTACAGAATATTATAAAATTTATCTCATATATTATAAAACACACGGAGAAATATAGATTATATATAAATGATTTTTTTAAACAGATTTGTTTTCGAAAAATATAAAGTATTCAAACTAAAAGTAAAGCTTTAAAAAATCAATTTATTCGTAAATTATATTATAAATACTAAAAATGTTACAGCATATATAATAATTATAAAATATAATATTCGAATTAATAATAATAATATATATAAAAAAAAGTGATTCATAGAATTCAATTAAATTATAAAATCAAATTACGTTGCGAGTAATTTACTCTAGACAAGTTGTAGCTGTTACATTAATTTATGTTGTGTATGTACTGAATAATACAACTCTATATAATATAAATTATGATGGAAGAAAGCGGGGAGATTGAGTTGCATTCCACTGTAATGTTGCAACGTGTTTCTCAATTAATTATATCCATTATACTGTATATAAAATAAATATCTAAATATCTGTAAATTTTATAATTACAATACCTCCTGTTTTTAATTGATATAGAATTTCTGGATATTTTATATCTATATTATATATATATATATATATATATATATATATATATATATATATATATATATATATATATATATATATATATATATATATAAAAGGAATATAATATACTTTATTCTACTTTTGTTACATAATATTATACATGGAGGCTTAATACAAACGACGAAGGTTTGTTTCAAATTAAAACATAACAATTAATTCTCTTTTGCACCAGAAATACCCCAATTTTTTTTTTAATCCTAGTAATTATTATTATTATTATTTATTATTATTTTTTGACTCGAATATTATTTTTCAGCTCTCACCTCTTACAAACACAATTTCTGTTTCCTCTGCCATAAAAAAAAGCATTCCGTTTGAATTACGATATATATATATATATATATATATATATATATATATATATATATATATATATATATATATATATATATATATATATATATATATATATATATATATATCATGAAACTTTTACGTTCTAAAAGACTACAGACAAGATTTGCAAACAAAAAACCTATTAATTTGATTGTATATGAAGAAATTATGATAACTTGTTGAAATAAATATAAAGAAAACAAATCAATTTCAGACAATGTTTTTCAAGCATGTAATAAGTAATAAATTTTGAAAGATGATCAATAACAATGTTAATTTATATCACTTGGAATTCTTACTGTCAATATATCATAAACATTTACCAATAACAATATATATTTAGTAAATTGTGCATATAATTAAAGAGGAGTGATTCATATAATTTGATAGACCACTAAATTCACATTATAGTGATGCATGGATGATTTTATTTCTTTTGAGATTCCAGTATTATATAAGTTTAATATATCCGAAGAGTTAAATTTGTAGGCTGTATATACAAGTTCACACTATAAAATATTTTTATGCTAACATAATTTTATGTCATAGAATATAAAGCATTAGGTATCACCTGCGTATTATGCGCATTTAATAAAGTTATATGCTTTTAACATATAAATAAAGTTATGAGGAAGTAAAGTAAAAATATTTCACAGTGTCTATAAAGCTATACTTGAATTAAACATATAGATTTTAATATTTATAATGTTAAAAAGTCAAGAAATTTCATTTTAAGATTATTCATATATAAAAGAAGAAGAAAACAAAAAGTTCTCAGGTATAAGCTGCAGCAATAAATTAAATACTGTACTATAATATAATTCACATAAAACTTCAAAACTACTCACTTTTTTGGAAATAATTTTTTTTATTATTATTTTTTTAAAATTTAATATTTCAGCAATGCAATAATATAATATAAGAAGAAAACGAGGATGTTTATTATATGAAATCCGGCCAATTGTCGGCTTTTTGTTTGTGTATAGGAATTTTTTAATCATTTCAGAGTAAACCGAGCAATAAGGCTTCTTGTTAAGCAAAGCGTCGTGCTTTTCTTCTCTCTCTCTCTCTCTCTCTCTCTCTTTCTATATACTGTAAAATAATTACGTTCGCTGCGGCTATTTAAACAAAATTATTATAGATTTTTATGCTTGCCAATATATATGCTAATTAAAGGACGTGCGGGTGATTGTATTTTTAAATAAGAAAGAAAAAAGAAGTTATTAATGATCCAAAGTGTATACGTTACGTATATCTATTTATATAATGAACATGAAATAGCTTGTATAATGTTAATAATATGAATGTGAAACATAATAGAAATTTGAATTATTAAAATTAATATACATTATACTTCTTTATAAGAATAGGAAAAAAAGAGCTACTTTTAAAACTTGCATGGATTTTAAAATAATAATAAGCAAAAATATTTTGTTTGAAATATATTTTGCTGTAATAATAATAAATAAATTTCAGTTATATTAGGTTGCATTTTTGGTGACAATAAAATAATTTAGCTCTGCAGTTTCCTTATGGAACTACTTAAATTTTTATTGCATAATTTAATTATTTTTATGGTATCATTTTTTTTTTTACATACTTTCATGCAAGTATGTACATTATGATTTAAAAATATGTTATAATTTTCGAGCAATATTATATACGTTAATTATAAGATTACTAATTTTTCTCTTTAAAATAAAGTTATTATTTTTAAATTTGGTTTAAGATGAAAATTACATTATTTGAGGAAAAATAAAAAGATAAGAAAATTGATGATAAAACAATATCAATAATCAAATTAGTCAACTTTATATCTATTGCTTTTACAAATACAAATTAAATTAGTTATAATAATCAGAAGCTAAAAGTATTTTCTTTTATTATTATTATTATTTTTTTTATAAATTATAATATTTTAATGGAAAAATTTTATTTGAAAATGATAAGCAAATATTAATGTATACTGATAACCTTATCAATAATTAATGTAAATTAGAGCTGGTAAACACGCATTTCATTATAATTTAATGTTTTTTTTTATTATGTAAAGTATAGTTTTTTTTACATTTTTTTATCAATATTTATGATTAAATACTTTAAAAAATGTTACAATAGAATATCAGAACATTATACAATTGATATAATAAAATGACAAATTTGTTTCCAGAGTAGAGAACCTATAATTTTCAACATATGTGTAGCTAAAAAAATTAAATAATAATAATAAAAAATCAAAATATATTCATGTCCAAAAAGGTGGAATATTTTCTATGTGCAATAAATTTGATATCGTGCAATTTTTACAATAGTATTAAATGCAATACATTTTCATGCGCGCAAATTTACTGCAAATATACATACCGCCGTGTGCGAGAACAGATTAATAATAATTTGTTTTGCATCAGTTCAATTTGTTTAATTTGTATCTAACACGATATCTTAAAAACAACAGCGTTGATAGGAAATATTTTTAAGAACGCATGAATATTTCTATCACACAGGCCTCATTGCATGTAAACAAACGTTTTGACTGCTCTATCACCTAATTTATAATTAACAGAAGTTTTAACGTCGTATTTGAGAAAGTTCATAGTATGACTTAGCACCTTTATGTGTGTGTGTCTATAGTATATTATATTATATAATGTTCAAAGAAATATTATGTTATTGCCTACACTTTTATTGTATCTGACGCATTAGATTTTATTTCATCCTTTTTGATGAAAGGTTTGAAGAAATACGACAAATACGACAAATGAAATGCATGTGTGATTTTTTGTTTTTTGCTTCGTGTTTACACAGTAATAAAATTGCGTGCACTTTTACTGCACTTACTTAGATTAATTTTGTGTTTTTTTACTTGTAATGCTTATCAAAATACGAAAATATTTTTTAAAAATGCAAGTTTTACATGCATCTATGAGAGAGAGAGAGAGAGAGAGAGAGAAGTTTATTATAAAAATATGGAACTTAATTCTTAAAATTTTATCAATAAATTAATCAAAAAAGCTGCACAAGCTTTTCTTAACATTGAAAATCAATACAGCTTTGAAAACAAATCTGACTTCAAAATTTTCCCGCAAGTGTCAGACATTTGTTCCAATATTATACCAGCAGAATTGTTTTTATTTTAATTAGACTTTTGTAACCTTTATGGACATGGCTTTACAAAAATGTATTACATAAAAATAGAAGGTATATATACGTTTAACAAGAAAGGAAATGTCTCATGTCAAAGTAAAGCTATTCTATATAATTAAAATTCATGTTATATCCAAAGTACATATCATGTTATATTTCAACCCTACATAATTTTAAATATAATAAGTGAATTTATATAAAATTGGTTTAAAATTTACCGTTCGGTGGTTTTTGATTATCTAATCTATATACCATTCATATTTGTGCAGAAGACATTATAATTATAATTCAGATAATTACTAAATTTTGATGTCAAACTAGTTTAAATTTCTTGTATGTTTATCAACCCTAAAGATCCTGACAATTTGCCGACATATTCAAATCTAAAAACAATCTAAAAAAAAAAAAAAAAAATGAACAAGTTAATATAATTACAAATAATTGTTTTTTATTTTATTTTTTTAATTGTGGTAAAAAAAACGTATTTATTTTTGCAATTTCAATAATTATTATCAATTATTTTTATGTTATTATATTTAAAATTTGGTTTTTATGGCGTGCAAATTGTAGTTTTATAGTTTTCAACTTGCACCTGGTATATTTATATGCGCGCGCATTTTTCCTCTTTATTCTTAAAATGCATTATTTTTCCGCCCCTAAGCAAAACAAAACAATTTATGTAGTAATTTATTTACTTTCATAAATTAGAATTCAACTTGCAGTCAAGAATTTTAATCAAAATAAATTTCATATAAATTAACTTTTACAAAATTGATAATAATTTGTTTACATATTAAATATATTTATATATAATTATTTTATATTGAATATTAAAACTAAAAAAAATAATTTATGTACTGATAATTTATAGCGATTATTTTATGTATTTAATAATGTAAAATATTAATAATTTTATTTAAATTTGTTGAATTTTAATCAAAATTATAAAACCTAAATAAAGTTCAATCTAAATATGATTATTTTCCAACTTTTTTCCAACTTGTCACTTGAACCCAAATTAAAACAGTTGAAAATTTAAAATTAATATTAAAAAAAAAAAAAAAAAAAAAAAAAAAAAATCATGTGATTTTCGGTTTAAAATAATAATAGTATAGTTACATACAAAAAAAAAAACTTATTACTTTTTGAGCTCGTGCTTAGCACCGTGTGCCGTGGCAATTAAGTAGTTCTAGAAAACTTATTTACGTCATGAAACTTTCCGCGAACAATTGCTGCACAGTGAACTGAACTACATCAACTTTAGTAATAAAATATGAGGCTCACAATAAGGTAAACAACAAATTCTAATACAATTTCAATTATACTTCAACATATAGATTGTATTTATATTATATTACATACAGTATAATAATAAAAATCATCATAAGTGTTTATATTTATTGGAGTGTAAAAAAGTATGTTTATGTATGTGATGTATGTGGTGTGTGTTTTTCTTTATAAATTATTTTAAGTTATACAATTGTAACAATAAATAATGTCACATATTAATATTTATGAGATTTACAACCATGTAATATTCCTGGTTAACTATAGCATAAATAAAATGTAAAAAAAAAAAAAAAAAAAAAACTCGATACAAAGGGTAGAAAATTCTCTATAACTTGTCAAATTTAAATCTTGTGTGAAGATTTCATTGCCTGCACGCAGTAATGAAACAAATTAATTGTAAAAGAATCAAATTTTCATCTTCTTATACGAAGCGATGTTTTAAATCAAAAGACATTTACACCAACAAACTAAATTATAACAAATATGTAAAGTCAAATTAAAGCGTAAATATACACTTTAAATGCTTTTTTTTTCTGCTAAAAGCTTAAATGTCGTATTATATGATGGTTTTGATTTTTCTTGAGAAAAAAAACTCTTTTGTAACGTATATTATAATATTATCTTATGGATATTTTATATACATATATACAACAGACTTTGCAAAAAAAAAAAAATTATCATAAAATCTTATAGTTTTGACAATAAAGCATGATAATAAACTCATAGCAATTTAATATTTTTATTTCTAGTAATTATATCATTATATTTTATTTTGACAATATAACAGTTTATAAACACATTGTAATTATATTTTGTCATTACATAACAAAAATGAAATGTTATATCATTTACTTTTAAAATATCTATCTTTTCAAAAATTTACGTCTTATCATATACCTTTGTCTTCAAATTTTATTTTTTTAGATTAGAAATAAAAACAAAACTGGTTTTAAAGGAGTATTAATATCAATTTTACTTTATACGTATATAATTTATTACATAATGTGACGTTGCAAAACACAGGAAACAAATGTCGTTGATTCTTGTCGCTAAAAAAAAAAAAAAAAGGACAAATTTGCACGTCTTATTATGAAAAACACTCTGTTTTATAACGTGTTATAATATAATTATATATTTTATAGTTAGAAAAAAAATAAAATGTAAAATTTCAATATTCAAAACTAACTTACACAATAATTACAAATGTTATAAAATGTTTTAGATATAGTCATAATTATATTAAGGTGGTTAACGTATATAATATATTATATAAAAATACTTGATTATTATCTATATTAATAATATGTTACAATAAAATTTTGTAACTTTTAAATCAAGTTATGTGTGATAAAAATTAATTTAAAGAATAAAATTTTATCCCTATTTGATAAATTTCATTTTTTTTATATTAATTTTTTTTTAAAGTACGTTGATTTAAATAAATTTAATTAAAATAAATGAATAATTTTTAATTAAAATTGCATATATTTTTTACACTTATATATAATTAAATTGTCATATTTTAGTTCCGCTTTTTTGGGTTGACATGTGAATAAACAATGGAATAATATTTTTAAAGTTTTTTTTTCCGCTACTTAAAAGTCAAATTAGTATTTTTGCAGGATTCTATCGTTAAATTATTTAAATTAATTTTTGTCTAGATTATCCTGTTTACATAGATGTTATTTTGATTAAAATATTATGGCGTTATGTATGTTCTTCTGAATTTATTTTTATTCTACGTATAAATATTTTTTACTTGACTATGAAACATAATGAAATACCTTGATTTGTTATTTTAAAAATACCAATATATAGTATATTATTTATTATAAAATTCGCATGTCTTATATGTTATAGTATTTAAGTTTTATGATTAACGTTATTTAAAGAATAACAACTTTTGGTGAATATATATATTTTTCTTTATGAAGGCGACACAAACAAAAAATTATTATATATCTTCTTTACATATTTAAGTAGACAAATTGTCTTTGTTTTTATATAATTATTATGTTCTTTGTTAGTTGTCAACGGTGCGGAAACAAAGAATTTATTTTTATAACATTTACAAGCACGACTCTTGAAGTTAGAGTAAGATATTCCGAATTCTCTCATTTTGATCAATTTATGCAGACAACTGAAATACATTATATATATATATATATATATATATATATATATATATATATATATATATATATATATATATATATATATATATATATATATATATATATATATATATATATATATAATATCTTATGGTTATATAAAAGTATATTCATGCCCCTGTAAATTGTAACGCTAACTTAAAATAATAGTTAAACCGTATTTGTTAAGTTGCAAGTATTATTCGTAATTTGTTATTTTAATGAATCACTTGCAATGAAATGTTTTTAATTATTGCAACGTGTAAGTGAAAATGACTTTTCCATAAGAAATGCATTTAGAATATTTCAAATTATTTTAAATTGTTCATTCATTGCAAGTGGTCCATTGTTGCAACAATTTAAAACTAATAAGGTTTAACTATGTATATATAGAAGTTGCAGCTTACAGCTCTTTGTAAGCTATAATGTGATTTTCATTATCATTATAATGCTCCATTTATATAATACACATACACAGACCGAAAAATCTATACAGGGCAAGTTAGCTTACTACAGTTTTAACATGAAAAATGTTAAAATTGTACATGCCCTGCGCTTTAATTTTCACGGGACTGCGGCATGTAAAAGCAAAAGATGTTAGATTTTATTGGACGTCTATTATATTAATTCTTACACACCACCCTGTAACTAGATTTGTTAGAGACCAGGCTTTAATTGTTTACCTACCAAAACGTAAATTTTCATTATCATTATAATGCTCCATTTATATAATACACATACACACACACATAAAATAATTATATTTCTATAAGGTATAATAATATTATAGAATCTATATGATAGTGAATGGATAACAAAAGTTGAACACAGTGAATATATTATTACACTTTTTTCTTATGAATATTGCTTGTATTTATTTCTATTTAAATATAATATTATTAAAAAAATCATTTGATTAAAGCTATGCATTTTTTTCTATACTGTGAACATGGTATATTGATATATTAGTTATATACAAATATTAATAACAATTGTATACAAACTTACTTCCTCATTGTTGGTTTCATAAAATAATTTTAATGGTATATTATATTATGTATTGTTGCATTATTATAATATATTATAGTTTAGTTTCCTTTTCTATATATAATATATACCTTGTACAGATAAGTTTGATTGTGTTCTTGGTACTATAGATAAAAGTAACATTTTTTATTTTTTTTTTATTTTTTTTTTGTAAAATTGACGTTGCACAGACAAAGTTTACCCTCAAATACTTCAAGACATTTCTTATGAAAAAACAACAAAAATTATAATAAAACAATGACAAATTCTGAAATCAAAGTCACGCTGCTTCTTGTTATCACTTTTTTCCCTATGGAAAATAAAATTTAAAAAAAAAATAATAATAATATTTTTTTTCTTCATATTTCTATGAAAATGTAATGATGAGGAAGCCGTCACCACGACACGCTACATTTCTCTGAAAATATTATTTATCAATGATTCATTCAAGAAAATGAAGAGGTAAAAATTGACCCAAGGCGGATACACACACCAACCAAAAATATATAATATGTCTCTAAAAATTAAAAAAATAAAATAATAATAATAATAATGAAAAAGCACGCAATAATACAATTTATTTTATTTCCGAGAACATATTATTTCTACTTTATATACTAATTAATACAGTGAAGAAAAGTGTGAAAATTACTATCAGATATAAAGATATAAAATAAAATTTAACTTATATAACATTCTTATATATACGCAACTATTCAATTTTCTTTACATTAATTGCCATTAATGGCAAGAATAAATTTCTTTTCTCTTATTAAATGGCAATTAAATTAATTATACTTTGATAATTAAAAATGCAATAGCATTTAACATTAAATTGTGTGACAATTAAAATAAGTATACAATAAAATTAACATTATTAATAAAATACTTGAAAAATGACAAAGCATAAAATAATTATTATTACATTTCTTGGAGTGAGAGGAAAAAAAAAAACTCGAACGTAATCAATTAAAAAAAAATACATAATAACGACTTTAAAATTGAATAAGAGCAGGTGGTAGTGCGAGCCCCTGCAAGGTCCGCAACCCGGAGGCTAGATGACACACAATTGTTGCCTACCTCGTAGGATACTTTCGGACAACGTAACGCGTAATAAATCTCCGTTATAAAGAGTAATATTATAAATAATTTTTTACGTACAGCTTCAAATAATATTAAAAAAATAAATGACAGTTATTTACAAAAAATATTAAACAATATAGTTGAAAAAGTATAATATAAATAAACAAAATACATTTACAGCTGTGTAATTCTATAAAACAAATCCTTAAAATATAAAAGTTGTATAAATTAAACCAAAAATTTCCGAATTTGACAATAAAATAATTGAAAATATTCTTGTAATATCATAATTTATAATTAATATTTATTTCCTTTTCACCTTGAATATGACTTTTAAAAATTATATAAAAAAAAAAAAATAAACATCCAAAAATATCTATAAAATAAAAACATATTTTACATTAGAAAACAATAAATAATGTTAAAATTGGAACCCGATGACTCAGTAAAAATAATAATAATAAAAAAAGTTAATTAATGACAGGGTCAGAAAAAAGAAAGGGAGGGGTTGGACAAACCTGAAATCTCGTCTGTGATGAAAGAAGTCTGCACCACTTGTCACCAGCACAGTACCACAATGTCACACATACACACATAAAAAAAAATGGCAGTTTTTTTTTTATTATATATATTTAAAATTTAGAATCACAAGAGCATGTCACTTTAGCTTGGTCTCTGTGTTAACACTGAAAAATATTGAAGGTGAAACACTCACACTACCACGAGAGAGCGCTCGATATGTATAAAGTAAACTTTTAGTGAAACAACCAACCAACTTAAAGTCACGCCTACTGTATAAAATAAGGCGGAGACTAACAATCAACCAATCAACGAAATAATAAACATTAGAATTAAATTATTTATATATGTATAAATAAATAAAGAGAGAGAGAGAGGATGGTCTCGAAACAAATTAACATCAAAATTATTATCTCAAAACTCATTATGTTGACTTCATCATAATGATTAATTATATTGTTTATTTTTATATGTATATTATTTCAATTTTATAATATTATTTAAATTAATATATATTTTTTCAATTATAATTTTTTTAATCAAGATATTATATAACTGATGAAGCACCTATCGTGGATTTAAAGACAATTTATTGCAATGCTGAAAATAATCTTATGGTATAAAATATTATTCTCTGGATTTTTTTCTTCATTTTTAATACTTTATTTTATTGCATGGTATGCTTACTTTTTTAATATAGATGATAAATACTGTCACAACAAAAACAGAAAAAGTGTCACATTGTACAATGAAATTGTTGATTTCCTTTTAATATATTATATATTATTAATTCTGTTAGAGTTCAAATAAAAAATATAATTATGTGATATAGATAATGCATAATATATATGTATGAAAATAAAAATAATAGACAGAATAAAATCGATAAAAAATTACATTTTTTGACAATTTTATCAGCTGCAATCTTATATTTGGCCGTAACAACTGAATTAAATACAATGCACTGAACCAACGATCTTTTATAGTTTTGCGCCAACACAGGAAACAACTCTTTTTCTTATTAATTTTTTTTTGATAAATATATAAAATTTGCACGATATTATCTCCAATATTAAATAATATAATATAATGAACTGGCATATCTGATCGCTATACGAGCCGAGATAAAGGGTTGCATATTTAAATGATACCGTATAGGATACAGCATAGACATAAATATGTCTATGGGATACAGTGCTATGGTTGACATGCACAAAAGAAAAAAAGTTTTGGTATAAGAAGGTAATAATTATACTGTATAAAAATATTAAGACACCATGCATATGATTTTATTTAAAAAAAAAAAAAAAGCTTTATAATATGCTAATAATATTATCGCAATTTCTGACATCTGATGTAATATAAAAAATGTGTTGACGTGCAAAAATGTTTAAACTTTATCACTTTTTGATTCGTAAACATTTTATGTATATGGCAATTCTATTAAAAAAAAAAAGATGATAACATAATTATATGAGCCATGTGTGAAAAATTTATCAAGAAGTAAAATAATAATATAAAATGTACACTATATATGAAAAGTTTTTTTCTTTCTTTTTTTTTTTCAGTTCTTTTCGATTATTTTTTTGCAAGGTACTTTTAATCAAGGTACTTGGTTTCTTTAAATGCATATCTTTATCATTATTTATTATTTCATTTATATTAAATGAAAACCACGATGAAAACACTATCAGCAACAGTTTGATTGATGGTGTATTTGTATATCAATTATTGTTTTATTTGTATTATATAAAATAACTTATAGAAAATCAAAACGGGGTAATAAAATACCTTATTATGAGACAGTGGAAGAGAATTCTTATTATGTAAAAGTAAAAATGCAAATACAAAGTTTACCTATATAGATGATACAATCAAATGTACTTTTCTTTTATCTATACCTTAATTTAAATTGTTTATATTTAAAAATAACGATCACATATCATTGTAGGATACTTTCAATATTTTGTGATTAAAAATGTGACCGAAAATAAAATGACTTAGATATTAAGTAAAAAAAAGCCGAATAATAAATATTATAAATAAATAATAAATATATTATGAGTATTTAACTTTAAAAAATTATTTTTATCATTTATATTTAAAAAGTTATAAAATAAATTGATAAACATGACAAAGTAATAATGATAACACTTACCCCCATTCAAGCTATACGTAACTGACGAAAATTTACCGACATGTCCCTCGCGACAGTCTTGTGTTTTTTTGTTTATCAAAATTATTTATTATTTATCTCTCCCTCCAGTAAATAAAATATACATACGCTTACTTATACACATTAGCCTGATAAGATACTGCAAACTACCATAATAATACGGGCGGTCATGATTACACTTTTTTGTATACATTACAACAAAATATATAATACTGTATCTATAGCTTTTTCTCACCATAATAATGACCATAATAATGTAAGTAACTCAATAATATTATATCAATATACCAAGGAAAAACATATTTGATTCTTAGGTAAAATTTCAAGCTGAATTTCCAGATTTATTTTAACATTATGGAAGCATTTTAAATTATTTTTTGGAATTCATAAAACATTGCCTCTGACGTTATCAGAAAACAAAACTATCAACCTCACCGCATATATTTAATTTTTGTGTACACGCTCGAAATTATTTGTTATTCTATCATGCTATAAAAAATAATAATGACGTAACAATAATAAAAGTAAACAGAAACGGAATTTTAGTTCCTTTTTATTATTGTTGTTATTATTATTATTATTTTTTTTTTTTGGTGATGTCAGAAACAAAAATTGTGCAAATTTTTGCTATCTTAAAATTTAACGTTGAAAAAACCAAAATACTTGCCTTGTCTATTTATTTGTCAGTATAAAATGATAAACGAAACAATTTAGACAGATCATAAGAGTAATGTATTTGTTATTAATTTAGACAAAATATGGAGTGAAAAGTGAAAAAATTAAAATTTTACACTACAACAACAACATGAGATTTTTTTTTTTTTTTTTTTTAAATATTCTCCGGTAAATATTTAAGGTGGGAAATTAGGTACTGCGGTATTTGAAAAAAAATTTGTATAGGAAGAAAAATCTGAAATTTTGCACAGTAATACATTAGGATATGGTATGTTCAAAAATGTCACCATGCTAGATTTTAAATGATGATTTTTTAAAGTTTTAGTCCCATAAGAGCCCATTTAATTTCAATAACTATTTTCTCTCTTATCTGATGGTCAATTGGGTTCTAAAATTTTTATAGGTATAGCTGTTACAATTAACTTTTAAATGGCATGATATTTAAGTTTCAAAGTTTTCTTTTTAGATTTGGAGATACAAGCCATCTATATATACCCCTTAATTCCAAAGTTGCAACATTGATCTACAAAAAAAAAAGTGCGGTAGTTAAAAAAATTAAACGCAAAAAGAAGAAATTACGTAATAATTCGTGTTGCATTTATATCAATTATAAACATAAATGCTGCTTTATAGCAGCATAAATGATCATGAACAAATGCTACTGAAAATAAGCTGTATAATATTTAGAATTATTACGTATAGGTTTTTCCTGTGAATCAAATAAATAGATAGAAGATAAAGATATTTAAAAAATTAATTGCATATTCTTCATATTACTATTCGTTTGAATTATTGTTTTCAAGAATTATGAATTTAGAGTATATACAATAAAACAATAAAACAATAATTCAATTATTTAATAAATTATTTAAATATATTTAAAATTAAATAGTTTTTTTTCTAAGATAAATAAATACAATGCACCTGCCAAAGTTAGCACATTTGTTTTAAATTATGTTAATCTGTTACTAGTAATTAACTTTTTTTTTCCGAGATATATTATTTTCTATATACCTGATCTGGCAATAAAACTATAAACTAAATAGTCACGATGATACAAGAAAAAACAATTATACAAACTTCTTCAGATCAACTAACATTTTATATTTAATTAAATATCAATCAAATCTACTAATTATCATCTAGCAATATTTTAAAATTAGCTAACAATTATTATTATTTTCTTTTCCTGAAGGCATTAAAACTCATTCATGATTTTCTAATTATAAATATATAATCCAAATCAAGTTTCTTTTTAATTAATAATTTTATTCATAATTTTATATTTAAATATATAAATTTAATTTTTTTTTATATCGTGTGACCTAATAATTAAAATAATTAATTTTTCATTTATAGCTAATAATTTTAAATTTTTTATTTGTTAAATAAATCATATTTATTTATATAGCCGTCTTAACATCATATTTATATAATGAGTTTTAATTTAATAGCAGAAAAATCGTTAAATTTGTTTAGTTAGTTATAAGCTATAATAATAATAAGATAATAAATTATATTTAATTTTTTTGTTTTTTGTTAAGCGCCCATGATCATAATAAAAAGTAAGATTGAATTATCAGTACTCTGTTTATAATTTCAATTTACTTTGCTTGCTTTTAGTATATATAAATGGATTTTATAAAGTCCTGGTATATCCATTTTTCTTTATAGTATACAGTATATAGATATGATTTTTTTTTTCAGTGCATGTGCATCGTTAAGAATTGAAATTTCAGAAATGTATAAAAAAAAACGTATCAAGGTATCAGAATTTGAATAACATGAAACTTTAATGTTTTGGCAATGATAATGTTTCAATCTTCTTCAAGCGGAATAATGAAAAATCACAAACTTTGCTGTATTTGACATAAATACTTTGTAGTTTGGCGTCTAATACTTTACTGTATAATGTTGTATATTGTACTGTACAGTAACAATACTGTATAATGTTTTTGCAGCTATTGAAGCTTCAGATTATCTTTGCGTGAAAAGTATCTTTGCTGTTCAGCATATAGTTCAACTCAGCATAAAAACATTTTCAGCCTCTGTTTTCCTTTCAAATATAGTGAGATTTTTACTTTCATTTCAAAGGTGTATAGTATGCGTATATAATTTACAGTCCTGAAAATTATTCAGTATAGCTCAACATTATACCATTATATACGTATAACATAATATATTCATTATACCCTTAATTTTCCAAGTTCGTATAAGTAAAAATAAAAAACAGGGAAGTAAAACCTTTATTATATGGTAAAACTTTGTCGCATTATATGACAAAAAAAAAATTATTATTTATAATGCAGTGTACAGCAATTAATAAAAACTGGCCAAATTTTAGAGTTAAAATTGTTCGCGCTATATTATATTACTAAAGCACATTTACTATATTTGCTATACTATACATAAATTTGTTCAATACAGCCAGTACAACACTTATTGCTGCTGAACAAACAAAAATTAAATTAATATTCGAATAAGTTGTTATTTGTTTTGCTTTTATTATTTTTTAAAATTTTGAGAAAAAGGGTTAAACCGGACCTTTATTTTAGATCCAGGTATCAGGTATTATGAAGAGGGGAGTTCATTAAGACTCGCACAAAACAAGCAGACATGGCAATAAATCGCAATCAACTCGCTCATTAGCAATTAACAGGCCATCCTTAAATCATAATAGCAAAAAAAAAAAAAAAAAAAAAAAAAAAAAAAAAAAAAAAAAAACTTAAAGGCCGCCTTATTGCACAGTATTAATATATTGACTTGACTTTTCAATGGGAAAATAACACACACATATAAAACTTAATGCAAACTGTTTGCTTTTTTTAACTCTTTATTATTTAAATTACTTTTAAGTTTATTTAAGTAAAGCATACTGTAGAGAGGGAGAAAGAGAGAGAGAGAAATATGTTATAATAATATTTATGAAGAATATTATTTTTCATGTATTTAAGAAAAGCTCATTTATATAAAGTCATTATAGTTTAAAGTCAAGGATACAAATTAAATAACTTCTTGTTCTTATAATTCAAATAAATTTTAATCTTTCATAATAAACTAGTGCTGTGAATATAAGCTTCTGCTTTAATTAAAAATATTTTCCTCTTATGATTATTCATGCTATAAGTTTGACATGAATTATTTTGTCTTACACTAGAAGAGTTAATCAGGATTTTTTTTACTGCTCTATAACATCAAGACAATATATATTATATAATATATATATATATATATATATATATATATATATATATATATATATATATATATATATATATATATATATATATATATATAAATTGTAAATAAGTTGAGATTGGTCATATTTGTATAGGGTGTATGCGGATGACGTCATATTTATTGCGCTTGAAGGCCATACTGGAGTAGTGAATAACATTGCTCAGCATAGGACAAACTTCATTTAAGCCAATTTTCTTTGGAAAAAATAATGTAAATTTTTTGTTCATGTTATTTTTCTCACATACTTGAGATACTGATTCAACATAATATACAACATCAATGCTCTCAAAAATATTGCATAGTGTTTTTAAACTGGCAAAATGATTATTTTCCTATGTCACACATGTTATTAAATGATCCAACATGACGTTGACTTTAACATGAATGCATACATCCTATAATAAAAACTCCCTTAAGCCATCTTCAATAGGTTGCAATATTTTTAATGTGTAATAAATTTGAATGCAAAGAAATATCAATTTAAAAACATTTAAATTTTCTTATAAACCAATTTATCGCGTGGTGCAAATAATATTGTTGAGTGTGAACAAGCTATTAGAAATATTATGACAGTAATTTAAATGATTATCTCTTAAATGAGATGTCAAAGTCATATTGGTCTCTTATATGGTGAGCTCATTTTGCATAAAAAAAAATATAGACGTGTAGGGTTTGAAATTATATACGTGTCATGAAAATAGAAAGGTTTTTTATTTATACTTCATGTAATTATAATGTTTTAATATAGTTACGTTTGAGGCTTGAGTTGAAATTTAAGTGCATATAACATCTATTGCACTTGTCAATTTTGATTCATACATTGTAAAATTTTCCATTCTTAAGATATATGAATGAATGTGGAATCATAGTAAAGATATGATTGAGCTGTCAACAATAATATTATATTTATTTACATTATGTCTATGTTAATATAAAGAAGCGACAATCTTATGTCACCAGGGGATCTGTATGGGACGGGAGTTGTTCAGACAAGATCAGTGGCTTCGGCCCACACTGGGAAAAGTCTTAATCCCGGAGCGAGAGAGAAAGACAGAGAAAAAAAAAGCGGTGTCTGTTGTGGAACTCATGGGAGTTTTATAATGAGCTTGCTGACAGGGTTGGCCACGATTAAACACGAAACCAACTTTTGGTGCCTTGCCGGCGTCATAAATCGCGAGTTAGCGAGAGAAAGAGAGAGAGGAACTCGTTATCTCATCCGCCTAAAGCTTCTCAACTTGCTAATCAACAAACAACACCGCAAGCAAGCAAGTGAGAATTTCGCGAATTAAAATCCTTGCAAATTTATAAACACTGCTATACCGTATATATCTACAATATAACATTATATAATTTTGCAATGGAGTATACAAAGTATTTAAAACGTGAATTGACAACAAAATAAGGAACTATTTTTACATAGTAATACTAATAAAATATATGAATTTATATATATATATATATATATATATATATATATATATATATATATATATATATATATATATATATATATATATATATATATATATATATATATATATATATATATATATATATATATATATATATATATATATATATAATATAGGATAAACTTACATATCCAATAATGCTCTTATGATTTTATGGTAAGCTATATAGTAGTGTAGTAGTGTTTTTGAGAAATTCATATAATAAAAAAAAAAATTGAAAAATTTAAAAATACAAAAATTCCTCAAATTGATAAAATATAAATAACTTCATATTATACCAATTTCTGCAAAGATAGTGTTTTGAAAATAAAACCAACGCAAAAATAACATTTCCGTTCTCAAAAATAGATGTCAAGTATAAAAATTGTGCTAATAAAACATACATTAAAATAATTATTTTATAATTATTTAGTATATATTGTTAGTTAAAACGTCCTGAATGTCAAATTAAGTAATTTAAAAAGAAAAATGTTGCATGTTTGTGATAAAAGTGAATACAATAAATAATAATCAGAAGAAAAAAATATATATTTCACGTGCAGTATTTTCTTTGTTATCTATACTTTGCGTGCTAATTGTAGCGTTACCGTTTTATTTAATTACAAAATTGTACTACATGAGAATTTAATTGCAAATAATTATGTAAAATAAATTTTAATTATACACCAACCATCGCCGTCCATTTCTTATCAAAATAATGATAAAATTAACACGAATTTTCTCGAAGTAACAAAATTACGATAATATAATATAGACAATGGAATTATATTATTTCGAAATAGAATTAATGTTCTATTTTTATCAATTTTCTCCTCCTTTTTTTTATATAACACGGTTTTCTGTTTTTATAGAGTTATTGAACTATTATTAAATTTTGTTCATAAAACTGTTACAATTTCTGCATTTGAGACATTTTGTTTTCCTTATAAGTTTGAAAACGTATAATTTTTACTATCACAAAATGCAATATAGAAAAATTAGTTTTGAAATCAGATACATACTTAAAGGAATAGACCAAAGAAAACATAAGCATTTATATCACAAAACACTTGATGGAATTTACATAAATAACATCAGTTTGTCTCAAAACCCAACAGTAGCCCCATGGCAGTGATCAGAAAATTCGATTTATGCAACCTGCACAACATTTTGATACTAATTTTTGCATGTTTCTGACGTCATAAACATGAATTTTCACGCAAATTGCATACTTTACAGTTTTTTCACGCTCTCTCGTGGGGCTACATTAACATTCTGGTAAAAATTGTCAACAGTTTTGAAGACCCCATTTCGTGTTTATTCATTAAAAAGCACATGTTGTTTTATGTGGTCTAAGGCTTTAAATACTGTAAATTTCAATAAGTAAATATTATCCTGGAACAGGTATAGACATAGCCTGATATAGGATATACTTTAATACAGTCATACATAATGCAGGTGCAACATACTATACAATAAAGGTGTCGCTCACCTAGATTAGATGATAGTTCACCAATAATAGGTATAGCATCGTAGTAAATCAATACCTGTTTCAGGTTAATATGTACCTATTGAACAGGATTAATAATATATTTTCCATTGGTAGTATTTGTTTTTCGTGAAATTAAACTTTTTTCTTTTCATAAGTTTTCGTCGCATCACAATCATACATTTCTATTATATAAGTGATCTTTAAAAAAACTAACAAAATACTGTCATAAATAATTTTAATCAAAAAATCAATATCAACCCAATTAATATTCTTTAAAAATCAGTTATTAAAATTCAAAATTTGTCATAGTAAAAATTTATAAAAACGTCCACATATTGCTATAGTCATAATATACTGTATTCATTATGAATTATGTATATGAAATATAATTTAATAATATTTTTTGATTAATTTTAATTAACTATTTTAATTTTAATTTAAATTTTATGTACTACTTTTTAAGTTAAATGTAAGTTTATATACTGTATTAATTTGACATGATGATACTGTTTACCCACTGATTGTAACAATAAACAAATATATTGTTTTATAAACAACCTTTCAAACTCTTCAATATTTTAGCACTCTCTTCTTACAATCAACAGATTGTATTGTAATATTATAAATTTATATAGCAAAAAGTCAAAAGGGAATTATGTACGATTAAATAGCTTTTTTTTTTTAATTAACTGCAAGCATAATATAAATAATTTTTTAGAAGATTTTATAAATTAATGAAACAGCAAGAAAATTTGTCAAAAAAAAATTATATTTTTTATTTTCCTAGAACTGGTCTCTTTTTTTTTTTTTTTTTTTTTTATATTTATGTTAATTATTGCACTACTTTAAAAGTTGTAAGTATTTTTTTATCTTTATTTTTGTTTTCCCCTATACTTGCATATTCTTGAAAATTGAAATTATCTTGACAATGTCCAGAATGGATGCAATTTAGTACATTTGTCACAAAAAATTACTTCCACATAAAAGTCTTTTAAATATGCATAATTTATGTGTAACTACAAAATAACTTGTTTATAAATAAATTCCACTTTTCAAATGCATTGGGACATCCACACGTATATAAATATGTCATATTATTATTATTAGTTTTAGGATATACGTAATTGTCTTAAAAAATAATTTAAAAAACTGCTATAAATACAAGTAAGATCAGTACATATGAGTATGCATTTTGCATTTTTTATTTAATAATAAATTCAAAACTAAATCAAAAAATAAAAGTTGCAATGTACATTCTCTTAATGTATATTTTAGTTTTGTTAAAATAATTAAATATCCATAAATTGAAATAAATTAATTGAATTCATTTTTTTTTTAAATATCCATTTTAAAATTTGAATTAAGTAAGTTATTGCAGTCTGTAGCAAAATTAAATCTGTTAAAACTTCATGGAGAAGAAAAACACTGATATTATACGTGGAAAAAAATTATTATATGCTTTTGTTTGGGTGTGTGCGTGTAAATTATTTAATTAATTGAAGTCAAAGATCCTAATTTGTTGTTGTTATTGTTGTTGCAACTATAGCTGTTTCTTATTCTATATGATATCTGAAATTGTAGGAAATCGTATTACTTTTCTTATTTTATTAATGATGCACCTAGCACATAATTTGTATATAAGTATCTTCGTTTAGCCATATCATAACCCTCTCCCCAGAAAATAAAAATTAGAATTTCTATTTTTAAAATGTCATTGGAAATGTAAAATGTTATTATTTTTACCTATCAATGACATGTAAAAATAGAAATTCTAATAGCATTTGCCACTAAAATAAATCTGGTGATTTGTTTTTAATGAATTGTTTGTTGAATTTGTGACTTATCGCAACCTTGTATTTTTTAGCAATAAAAATTTAGAATTAAAATTGTTGTGAAAAAATGTATAAAAGAGAGAGAAAGAGAGAGAGAGAGAGAGAGAGAGAGAGATAACGAGAGATAACAAATTATGCTGAAATTTACGTTTAATTGTATACAATAATTTAAAAAATAATAATAATAATCAAACTGGACATAAAAGTTAAAACCGGAAATGGTCATAATTTATAATAATTATTCCAACGTCTGACGTCAACAATTAATTTAGTAACATGTCATTTTATATGTGTCCCAAATAATATATAATAATAATATATAATAATAATAAGTGTACATTTTACTTTTGTTAAAAAAAATACAATTCATTATGAAAGATAAAAATGTAAATTTATAACCGGACGAGTCAAAGTCATTTGCAATGATAAACCATCAAGTACTGTACAGTAAAGCACAATATTTTTGCACGTACATATATTATGGACTTTCGTAGAAGTAATTAAGTTTTATTGCTACACTATTTCACAGATAAAAAAATTAATATGACAAATGTAACAACATACAAGCTAGCTCACATATCGAGGGTGCTCCGCTATAATGTCCTAAGTCCACTTGACCTTGAAAAATAAAAAATCGTCGGATCAACCCCAAATTTTGGATTTATTTATTTATCAGGTCATTTGCAGCAAAAAATATTTTTCAAGGTCAAATGGACTTAGGACATTATAGCGGAGCACCCTCGATATGTATATTTCATAAAAAATAATAGCAAATAAAAAATCTCAAATATGTCAAATCACTTTTTTTTTTAAAGTAAAAAATAAAATGTAACATACAGACACAGTGCAATGTGAGAAATAAATTAATGCAACCAACTTTTATAGTAATTTGATCCAAACAATTTAATTAAAAAAAATCCATTTATGATTTTAATTTATAAGATAAATTTATATATATTAAATAATTATATATCAGTATAGTATATGTGTATGGGGTGGGATTTATTCAATATAAACTGCACATTGTATGGAACGGCCACGGCCTAAATACACAGCCTGACATTCGCCATGGCAGCTTAAAGAAACCGTGGAAACTGTAGGCAGGATGGATGGCGGTTATCTTGGAATGGAGTTTCTCTCTCTCTCTCTCTCTCTCTCTCTCTCTCTCTCTCTCTCTCTCTCTCTCTCTCTCTCTCTCTTCTTTCTTAAAACTAACATCACAATTTTTATGTATTTTATTTTAAGTAGAAATATTATTATTTAATTTCTTTTCCAAGCAAACCATATATAATATAATATGAAAGAGACCACAGCTTATTAAAGAAGAAATAATTAAATATTAAATTAAGTTTAATTATCGCAATAAATAACAATTTTCTACTTCGCTAGCTCAGGTTTTATAGCAATTAAAACTACTTCTCTCTCTCTCTCTCTCTCTCTCTCTCTCTCTCTCTCTCTCTCCTCTCTCTGTATAAGATTTGATGACAACAGCCATAGCCGCCATGCTGAGGACAGATTTTTAATTGGTGCAATCACTCCTGTAGTATTTATGACGTCATATAGCCACGTAATAAAGTTAATTACTACACTTATTAGGCAACCAATCAAACTTGACCGATTTCAATAAGTGTCGCTCTGATTTACTGCAGTTTAATTACAATTGATGTGGAATTGTTCCAAACAAGAATGCAACCAGTGTTTATTTGAAAAAATATATTACAAACCTTATTGAGATGTTGTAATAAAATAGCTTATTTATTTTTAATGTATAAAATTTAATTTCAAACATTTTAATACATATTTAATAATTAACAATATTATCATAAAACAATATCGGGATGATACTTTATCATATTAACTTGCAATACGTTTGAACTTAATGTACTGTATGTAAGCATATACGTTTTCAGCATAATAAAAGACTTTTAATAAAACAATAAATTGTTTGTAAATGTTTAAGCTTACGTCCTTTTCTATGTCAAATTTCACTTACAAGTTAGTTGTATTGTACTAAATTGAATATTGCTGTATTAAACTCAAACATAAAAGCAAATACTGAATTTGAATATCATTTTTCATAAAATACACCTGAATAAATAAATAAATAAAAAGTATCCACGCAAATTATTGGTGATACATGAAAGTAATTAAACTTCGAGGACTTAAACTAAAGTATAAATATTAAGCTCAAGAATAAGCTAATATTTCCTATTTTCTATTTTATTTTTACACACGGAAAACATAAATTTAATAAATTATTTAGATACATATCAATAACTCTTTAGTACTAAAACTAAACAATAACTCTCTTGCAAAAAGTTTAAAGAGTAACTCGTTAGTACAAACGTAAATTCTTTTACTATTTAGCGGTAAATAGTTAACTCTTTAGATTCTAAAAAGTTTAGTATGTATCTAAAGAATTTATTATGAAAAAAGTCTAAATAGTAACTCTTTAGATAATTTTTTCCGTGCACAGTAACAAAATTAAATAATAATAATATAATAATAAAAAGCTGTATACGTATCATCAGTGCGTATCTTTCAATAAATATATAACTACATATTACGTGCATAAGCATACATTTCTTTTTATTCCTGTAATATTTGTTACGGGTACTAGAAAATATCCTAAGTATTCTATAGCCTCATAAGAAATTTCTATAATTTTTCATTGTTGAAAGCTCACGATTGATATTTAAATGCATGCTATTTTAGTGAGATTTTCAATGAACAATATAGAAATAATTCAGTTAGAATACTTGCTATAATATATAGTTACGGGTGGTGACGTCATGTGAAACTAACCAAAAGAACGCTGAAAAATCACATAGAACCCCTAATTTCCTATCCTTTAGATTTGAGCGAGAAAACTGCTGTATAACCGAGAGATTCAAATGATGTATACACATAGTACATGTCATACAAATTTATATGTTTTAGATTTAAAAAAACAACGATAATTTTTACCGCAGTAAGAAGTATATTCTTATCAAAAATGAAATTGTAATGTATATATACTTAACATCATGCAGTATATATATATATATATATATATATATATATATATATATATATATATATATATATATATATATATATATATATATATATCAAGGTTTATATATATAAACCTTGTATATATATATATAATATATATATACACACACACACACACACACACACACACCAAAGAAACATAAATGTCCAGCATCCTAGTATGGATCAAATTGCTCAAAATTGACGTCACAGACAAGATTATCTTCTAAATCTTATATGTGTAAAGATATTTGAGACGAGCAGATTTGAAATGAGATAGAGAGCAATTATAAACCTCAGCACAAGAAGAGAGAGAGAGAGAGAGAGAGAGAGAGAGAGAGAGAGAGAAAGAGGAGCTGTATTTTCTTGGTAAAGAGTAATTAACAACATATTATATAGTGATCTGCTCTTCTAATGTTCCGTTCCATTTAATATTACTATAGCTCCATCGCCACTCAATTACCTCAACAATCCGCCGAGTCACCCCCCAACAATAGACTTCACCCGTGAAATCAGCTGCTGGATACAACAAAAGCCGCCTTTGTCGCAACAATGGCCGCCACTTTACGCCACATTGTCATCACTAAGAAATCAAATTATTAAAAACCTTTTATTTTCATTGTTAACGTTTTTGTCTACTAGTCTTTCAACAACATCAAGAAAATGTAATCAACAATCCTTTATATATATAAAATAATATATATTTAATTTCAATTTTATATTGTTGTTTAAGAGACTTTGTTAAACATTTAATATCTTATTGTATGCCCTTCAGTTTTTACTATATGCATTTCTTTGTAAACAAAATTTAAACGTTTCAGTTTATAAGAAAAAAATATATAAATTGAAACTGTAAATGAAGTATATAGATTAAGGCTCAATATATACGTAATAAGAAAATATTACAAACATTTAAAATATTTTATATATATATATATATATATATATATATATATATATATATATATATATATATATATATACATATATATATATATATATACATATATATATATATATATATATATATATATACATATATATATATATATATACATATATATATATATATATATATATATATATATATATATATATATATATATATATAAACGTACAATCTCTATTGTTATATCCTTTACTCACTATATACTCATACTGTATAGTACTGGACTCATAATTCTGTATGGTAAAATATATAAGAACTTATAATGACTCATGCAACAATGTTTGTGCCACTTTGTAATAAACAGACAGTATAATACAATTGTTCATTTCCATATGGATTATGGAATATATATATACCTCAACATTTTTTAAAACACCTCGTATGTGGTGTTTTAGACTAAATTTTGTATCATGCCTTCTGTTAAATATTTACTCTGTATTTTGAGAAGCCAAAGAAATGCAATAAAATAGAGATAATGACAAGTGGGGTGACTTTTCCACCTATAGCAATTACTGTAGCATTTCCAGAATTTATTTATTTATTTTTTATGTTATAAAGACCACGTACCACGTACACATAACTATGTTTTAGAATCATGAAATTTCCACATCAATAATTAGTAGATGGAAGGAGTGCCAGAGCCACCCAACACAAGATTCATAAAAATACATTTTTATTACAAATTAACAATACAGCATCTGTTTGATTTCTATGAATGACAATAGCCAATGAACGTACTGTTAGAATGAACGGACGTTTACATATTATATATATATATATATATATATATATATATATATATATATATATATATATATATATAATCTTATAGATAGCTTTAGCTATGCAAAATTGATATGTTGTTAAGCTCGTAACTAAAAACTAATGGAGTGCTCAGTCAGTAATATTAATAACTTTTAGAGAGATTGAATATTATGTTTCTCATACAATTAAAAAGAAAAAGATAAATTTGTTTTATTTACTTTTGAAGTTTTTACACTCTCAAAATAAATTTAAAAAATATATGATATGAAGTATTTAGAAATTCAAATAATAATTATTTTCTAAAGAAAAACAATATTATAATTATTAATTCACTTCTCAATATACAACGAGGCGTTAGTTATATTTTAATTATACATCTTACATGAAAGATATATAGAATTTATTGTAAACGCTTTATTATACCTTGAGTAATTTTTTTTTAATTCTAATAAGTAAAGAAAAAACGACCATTTCAATTTTCCTAATCACCGGCTTCTTCAGTTAAAAAAAATGTTAAAAATACCAAAACATATACACCGCCAAAATTCGTTAAACGATATTAAAATTATATATACTCCCCAATGTAATTTAAATAGACTCATAATTTACGTTGTTGCTAAGTTAACTTTTTTTTTCTGTGATGATGAATAATATACAAGTTAAAAAAAGTTCATTAATAGAATAGCTACCAACAGCATGCGGCCTTTTTTATATATATATATATATATATATATATATATATATATATATATATATATATATACTTGATTTTTTAATTAATATTTTGAAGTCACCTTTGGCCCGCCACTTTTTGCCACTGAATTGAAATTTTTAATTATTTTTCATCGAGTTGAGTTGAACTAATGAAGTAAGGATGATTTAGAGTCACTAGAATATTCATTTACATTTTCATTTCTTTTTTTAACTAAAGATTTACATAAAATGTTTCGTTGCCAAATTATATAATATGAATTATAATCCAATATAATACCATACAAGCAGGGATTAATAATTATAATGGAGCTTTTTGATAAATTCTTCAAAGAGTATTTTTTATTTTGTTTTTTACATTTTAGATTATTCATTTATATAAAAAAAGTTTAAATTCATATAACTTTTCAATTTGAGAGAAAAAAAAAGAAGTGGTTGAAAATGGCCCACTGCACGAAGTATATTTATAGTTGTTTTTAACTTTCAAATCTTGATTAACTTGGTATGCTATTTGCAGCGTTAACGTACTTTTGTACAATTTTCAAAACTGTAAGAATTTTATAGACTTCAAAAAGATTAAGTGGTTAGCACAATTAGAAACAAACGTTAAAATTGCACATTTATAGTTATTTTACTTATATCTTATAAACTGTTATTCGTTTCGTAATTATTTTTTTTATCAACCAACGTCGACGATACAACCACAATACGTCAATACGTCGAGGAAACCAGTGCTTCTTCTATATAACGTATTGAGGGTAATTTGAACAATTTTTATGATTTTTAACAACCATCGGCAAGTAGAGTAATAAAACAAATTAAAAAAAAAACAAAAAAAAAAAAAAAAAAAAAAAGAGCAATGAAACCAATGCAACCAAACCAATGGCTTATTTCTATACTTTTTTTTTCTTTTTTCGAAACTATATGGTAGAAGGGTACAAACAAATAATTTATAATTCGTACTTTATGGTTGATATATCAATATATTACAAACTTGACAATAATAACTAATTTGATATGGAATTTAACTTAAAATTTTTTAGACCGTTTTCAATTCTATACTTATTTATTAGAAAAATAATAAAAATCATAGAACCAATATTTTTAAAAAATTTGCAATGCTTAATTACACTGTTAATAATATCCAGGGTCGAAATACGGTCAAAATGCCGGTTATTTTTGGACGGTACGAATTGTTAGATTACGTACCGGTCCGTATTTTCTAAAACGGCAAAAGGAGGAACGCCAACTTAACGCCTCATTCCGTACAACAACGGCATCGCTCACAACGCTGTCTCTTGTAAATCTACGGGATTGGCATTTTTCCTCAGAACGGTGCGCAACGTAAATTTACGGGTTTAACCCGTTTTTTTAAATAAATCTTTAAAATTTTAACGTATAAGTTGTTACTTATGTACAGAATTTTTACCCTTGTTAAAAATACCGCTTCTTGTGAGACTCGAACTCATCAACACTGGATTCAAAGACCAGTGCCTTAGCCGTTGGGCCATAGAGGAGAATTAATATTTTCAGGTGTAAAAGTTATTATAAAGAGAATATCACTTGAATTTCCCCCTCTCTTATTTTCCCGTTAGAATCGCCAACGATAAAATACACGGTAAAAATCCGTACAACATAAGAACGGGGATGCACGTTTTATTGCGTTTCTAAAAACCCCGTTTTTTATCGTTTTTTAACAAACTAATTACGCGTTATTTTTTTATTTACGGCAAGTTTCGTAACTGGATAGAACGGCATGTGCCGTTTAATGGCGTTCTGTGATTTCTACCGTTTTAATTGGCTTTTTTAGCGTTATTTTACGGATCGTTTTAACAGTGTATGTTTGGAGTGCAAAGTACTGAACATTTATTAAACAGGACTGCTACACATAGATCACATTACTTATGGAAGTTTATTACATATAACATGAGACTATATTTAAACTAAACAAAATGTAATATAATTTCAAAGCCTTAAATTTCCGGTTCCACCATTAATAGATAAAAAAGAGAAATTAATCCTATTATGTATTATATAATAAATAAATCCATGTTATAAAAATATTTTCTATTTTATTTTTGATATATATTATAAATATAACAAAAAAAGTAGCTGAATTATAATTCTGATGTATTTATAGTCAATTAAAGTTAATTATGAAATTTTTTGGAGAGAGGAAGTGTTGGTTTTTCAATGCAATAAAATGTTAATTTTTTTTTCTATTTATTTTTTGTGCTGCTGCTGCTGCTGCTGTTATAAACCTTAGAAGAGAACTTAGAAATTTTTTATTGTACTATTCTAGCTTGTCTAATAAATAATAAAAATTGTGTCTTCCTAATTAGTGGCAATCATTCGACATTCATCTTATCTTAAATGTACTAATTGCTTAATTAACTGAGAAGATAACAATTTTTTCTATTTTATTATGTAACAATCTTTCTATTTAACAGTTTTATTTTTTTTATTTCGTGACTCAAAAAGAAGAGAGAGAGAGAGAGAGAGAAAAGAAAAAAGAAAAGAAAAAGAAAAACGAACAAAAAAGACTTTTTTGTTATAGGCTCAGAAATCGTATTAAAATTCGATTCAATGCATCTTTTAATTTATTTTAACAATTAAAGTAATGCAACTAATTTCAACCATATACTAACAAATCTGATAATGTACTGTATAAGGGTACGATTCAAGAAAGCACTACGTCACCTAAAGGCCTAAGAATTCCTAACTTCCTTAGAAATCTTATGTTCTTAGGATTCCTATAAATTGGTGTTATAAGGTAATTCATAAGTGCTTTAATAAATTGTATACCATATATATAACGCAACATTAAATAATTTTGAAGTACATATTTTATATATAGTTAAGGATACATACTTATATTGAAATGTATAATATAGTTTGTAGTTTGAGTTATCAAATGTAATGAGAATTTGTTTAAAACAATAATATATTATAAGTTAATGTTTTTTTTATTATATTTATTAAATTAGATTTGGAAAAGCCAAACTCTTTTTTTTTTTTTTTTTTTTTTTTTTTTTTTTTTTTTTTTTTTACATAATGCACGTACGATATCTTGTTATTATTTTAAAAACCCTTTACCACAAAATATTTTAAATAATATCCTTTATAAAATTATTTACATGTTTTACTGTAAATATTTCTGTGGCTAATATTTCCCCTACGCGTGATTCTATTATGTAATTATAGACAACAAGAAAATACTGCGAAATTACATAAGTATATTATCATATAATAATGTCCTGACTATATATTTTTTTATTGTTGTTATTTTGAAATGATACACGAGCTCACGATTACATAATTATATGGAATTATTTTTATTTCTCGCGGCTTATCACAAAAATAACGATAAGATTGAGATCAACTTAAAAAAATATATATAATATAGTAAATGCTTGGAAAAAATAACATGTTAGAGGCTTTATTAGTCTCTCATGAAACAATAAAAATTAATTTGATGTTATAGAATGCAGCTGCTGCATAAAAGAGTGTTGATAGTTTTGTATATTATATCAAGACCCATGGGCTTTTTTTTTTTAACAGAGCTTATCATCATGATAGATTGAAAACAATAGATAGATTTTGGCTTTATGATAAATTTTACCCAAAAGTTTATTATCTCTATAATACTATAAAGTTTATGCGCGCGCAGTTTTTTTTTACTTCTTCTTATAGTATCGCTCTTAATTAGTCCTAAACCCTTTAGGCTGTAGCTCAAACAATTGTATAATTTTTATTGTTGTTTTTGCCTTAGGTTAGGAAATAATTCGATTTGTTTGTATTATTATACATTCGCCGCAAACTTTAATAATATAAGGATCCTTAAAACTCAATTTATATATTATACAATATAACACACACACACACACACTCACACATGTACAATACACACACATATACACGTAAGAAAATAATGTAATAAAATTATCGACGGTGTTAAATTTTAAATTGGTTAAATTTTTATTGTTATTTATAAAAATTTAGAATTTAGGGTTTTCAAATTTCAGTTCATCTTTTAATATATATATATATATAATATATATATATATATATATCGTTTTCCAATAATTAACTTGCTGTATCAAAATACTATACACTTCAAGTATAATAATATCGTTATAAAATTATTAGCTTAGAGGCAATATATTAATATTACCTAATAAATTAATTTATATAAACAGCTTTTTATGGAGATATATTTTACTTATGCTATATTATATACTTATAATAATAAAATAATTTTGAGAGTATTTTCAATTTTCTTAAATATAGCTCTACTATTGATTTCTTAATACTTAAAATTATTTTATAAATATCTTATTGGAATTTAGGACATAACGAAAATTTGTAGAGAAGCCTGTCTATTCAATCAGCAAAATACCAGTCCAGTATTATTGAAACTTTGAGTATTATAAAAATTGTTATACAAATATATACATCGATAATAAAATGGTTAAAAACAAATCATCACGAGTAAATATAACTATTAATTATTAATATTATTATATTACTATTGAGTTACGTGTAAGAATAGCTAGACATTTTGTTAAGCCTAAACCTTGCTCTTTCAGCATTTTTTTAAATACATATTCTTCAATTAAGCCATTAAAGCCAATTATTTACATTTTAATAAACAGTTAAATTATTTAATAAATATCAAAGTAAATTGCAATACTTTCAGATGTATTAATGAGATTAAATTTATTTAGCGAACTATATATATATTTTTTTTATGAAGCCATATATAGGATAAAGATTTTTGATAAAGTGTTATTCTATATGGAGAACAGAAAATAAAAATGCCTATTTCATGATTTTATTACTTATTTAAATATATTCAGGCTATAATTTGCTTATTGTTCTCATTCAGGTGTCTTCATAGTACATTGCAATTATTTTTATTGTGCGATTATTTTTGATGCTTGATAATAAAAACGTCGGTTTTATTATATCGTATATAGAACTGTTGAGAAATATATTTTCACACAAATATTTATATATTTCATGAAAAAGAAAATGTTGTCGTACTGTACATATTATATTTTTGTTTTCTTATATTAAATGCGGAATATCCTACATAGTTTAATACGTACATATACGGTTTTTGCTCCGGTATATTTATTTTTTTATTTTTATTTTTTGTTATCAAATTGAATGTGGTTTTATGTTATAAGTTACCACAAAACTTGATAATCATACCATTCATTATGTTGAATAATAGTTTCAATGTTTTTATCACCACATAAATTACGTCAAAAAAGAAAAATATATGTATAAACATACTAACTTTTCTACTAACTTAATTATATACTGTAATAGAAGTAAAACCATAATATTAATTAGTTGTTACACGAGTTACGTAAATTATTATTCTATATTACGTTACTATATTACGTTATTCTATTATTATATTATTCTATTACAATTACATCGCAACCTGTAAAATCTAAAATCTATTTATGTATATTAAAAATATTAAAATACATATTTGCTGTAACTGCGTAAT
>OX439128.1:28886485-28941485 GCA_949318235.1 Ecdyonurus torrentis | reverse complement strand
AACAAACAAACAAACAAACAAGGTGTTACATTATTGATACAGTATTTTCTTACAGTAGCTTCCAATTTTCTTTTTGAAAATACTTGATTCGCAAATACGTTTATATTTGTTTATATATATATATTTAAAATGTTTCTTTATAGTCGAAGCTGTTTTTCTGATAAAGGTGTGAGATCAGTTATAGTTTATCTAGGCATTTTGCCTTTTCTCATCACCTATAAGGCTATAAATTGTGTCTTTAAATACTAATTATTTTAGTTGATGGTATATATTCCCTAAATATGCAGAAAGTGCAACCGTTTGTGTATTCGTTTTGAGAATGCTTTAAAAAAAATAAGAAAAAGGAATAAGAAGAGAACAACAACAACAATTATATAGATATTTTTTCTCCTTTTTGTTATCTTTATAATCCTTAACGAGACAAATTAGCACATTATATACAGACATTATAATTGATTTAATAATCAACTTTAAATGTATTTGTTCAAAAAACAAATTAACTTAAAATTCTATGGAAAAACCTCTTTTCCGTAATAATAAAATTATTTTTCCGGTAAACAGTTTTTCGATGACAACGGATACACCGTGCGACCGCAATAACAGCCACCACAATAAAGAGAGAGAGAGAGAGAGAATATAAATAAATAAATAAAAAGCTAGTAATATTTCACCAACATTTCGTATGTGCATGAATTATACATAATTTTTGTATATCAAATCGACAAAACCCTAAATAATTTAATCATATTATAATTATGTACAATGAACGCTATATTTATACAGTATCAAACAAAATCATTTCTTCAATAGACAACTTCAAATTCAGAACACGGCACTGGCAAGGGTCATCAGTCATCAGGATGATCACTGACAAGTTTCATCATTAGTTTTATGTTAATTTGGGCCTGGCATAGGGCTTACCATGGTAAATTGAGGGTTCTAGTACTTAAATTTCTTGCTTCAGAATTTCTAAAACACGTTAAATATAGCACATCATCATAAAGTAAAATGCATAACTCAAAATGTATTTAGGACGTATAAGTGTCCCAATGAAAAGAAAGATGAAAAACGAGCTCAAATTAGACTCCATAAGGGGGTCTTGGTTCCACCAGAAATTTCAGTTTCTCTTTGTTGACCTTTCAAATATGGTAATAAAATGTAATTTTGATCCATATTTTAAAAATTCAGCTTTGAGAAACTGAAATTTCTGGTGGCACCCAGACCCTCATTTGGAGTCAACTTTAAACACGTTTTTCACCTCTTTCCTTTCACTGGGGCTCGTTCACGTCCTAGATACATTTTGAGTTGTGCTTTTTACTTTAAGATGATGTGCAATTTAACATGTTTTAGCAATTCTGAAGCAAGAAATTTAAATATTAGAACCCTCAATTTAACATGCTAAGCCCTATACCAGGCCAAAATTAACATAAAACTAATGATGACCCTTGCCAGTGATCATCCTGATGACCCTTGCCAGTGCTGTGTCCTGATTATATGAAGTTGTCTATTAACTCAGCACAGAAATAAATTATACAGTAAAATAACTATTTGTTAAACTTTCGTTGTTTAAAGTGACAAATCTATATACTATGGAAAAAAATGATAATGAAAATAATAGGTATATGGCAAATCCAAAAGGTTAACTACATAACGAATAATAATAATGACATGAAAAGAAGACATTTTGGCTACATTTGTACAGTTATACTATATCGTATAAAATATAGAGCTCAAAATGTTGCAATTTTGGAATATCATACTAATATCATATACGAATATCATAAGCAGATTATGCTGAACATTTTAACTTTTTATTTTTAGTATAATTGCAATAAAATAAAGTATAAACTATGTTGCCATGCATAAATGTTGCTTCATTGAGCTATAGCATTATTATTATATGTACATTATTTATTTTTCTCTGCGGTTTCAAAAGGTTTGCTTTGAATATTCCATTTAGATTAAAAAATTTACATGAGTAACAGAATGCGTGCGATAAAAACTTACGGAGTCCCTAGATTTTCTATATCCGTTAATATTACAAAACTTTTTTTTTTTTTTTTTTTTTTTTTAAGAAAACATAATATAGGCCGGAAATATTTAAATGATGTATTCTTTTCACACTTTAACGTGTTTTAAGCTGATAGAAAATTTAATATATAAAATATGTTTTTTACCGATAACCTCCATTGAAAGAATTACATTTTAAAATCACAATTCCTAATTTTCAAATTCTATGTATCAAGTTTTCCTTATTCCCCTCCTTTAATTCACGAGTCCAACTTTCCGAAAGGTCGCCGTAAAAACACAGGTAAAGGTGTATATAAATAATTAGAGGTAAGAGATTTTGAACAGAAAAAAACACATATTAAATTATATATTCAATTATTGTGTTCATGATTACGAAACGAACCACATCCGGCCAATAGGTTCATGATATGATAACTTTAATATGTTTTATTGTCAGGTCAATATTACATACTATGTAATCAACATCAAGAAAAAAATAAGTTTATGGTTACTTTTATTTTAACTAACGTACTTTAAAATGAAAGAGCGATATTATTTAGAAAAAAAGCAAGATTATTGGATGGCAAAATAGTTGTAACTATTTCATCGTATGTTGTGTTTGTGTTTGTTTGTGTGTGTGAGTGAGTATGTGTGTGTGTGTTTGTGTGTGTGTGTGTGTGTGTGTGTGTGTGTGTGTGTGTGTGTGTGTGTGTAAATATATAAACACACACATACATACATAAAAATAAATGCGTTTTACTTTTATATTGACTAATAAAGGAACAACTCTTTTGAGGCCAACTATATAAACAATTTTGCATACATCCACTTCCGTTTTGATGTTCTGCGCATGCGTAGGAAGTAGAAACGGAAGCGGATGTGACTGAAATTGCTTATAGCCAGCCTCAAAAAAGTTGTTCCTTTACTATAGTCATTTAAAGATTATTTTAAAACTAATAAAAATGTAATACAACATAAAAAAATAAATTACCACACATCAATTTTCAGAACATACATTTCTAAATCAACAAGTTATGACATGTATGTAAAAGGTATACATTGAAATCAATAATTTATTACCTTAATTTTTGAAATGCTATAAAAAAATAATAATTATAATAAAAAGTGTACATATACTTATACATTATAATATATTTTATAAATGATTTTATTTTATCATATTATACGCATGAGTGATTTTTAATTATTTTTGAGTTTAATAATTAGAGAAAGAGTAGGAGGAAGGTCTATGACAAATGTAGCGTATCAATAAATAATATGCAAAAATTTATAAATAAACTTGAAAAAGAGTGAAAGAGAGAGAGAAAGAAAAAAAAAGTTCATGCGCGCGTGCAACCAAGCGAACTTCCGCGCCACCGTCGCATAATTATATTAACAAGTATAAAAAAAGAACAATATTTTTTTATCATTAAAATTATAATTAAATAATTTCACTAGCATGTCACCACTTCATTTTCGTTTATCGTTATGTATTTCAAAATATATATAATATTTCTCTCTCCCTCTCGCTCTCTCTTTCTCTACTCTTTTCATTCTCTCTTTTCATTTTATATTTGTAATCATCATCATCGTATTATATTTTGTTGTGTGCGAGAATTATAAATAATTTTACTTTTGTTATTATTGTAAACTGCACGCAATTCTATTAAATAATTTATTTTTTCTGTCTTCTTTACTTTCGTTTACACGTGCTGTGTGTGAAAAACGATATTTTTTCTTCTTACCAATTTGTCTACAATTTTACACACAGCAAATATATCGAGTACATATTATAAATATTAATTTTATCAATTTCTTAATAATGTATTTGTTAATATTTTTGATGAATTGATTTAAAATCTTAGTATAATAATACTGTATTTACACACAAGAAAAAATATTTTTATATATATATAACATGCCGCCAATAAAAATGACGTTCAAAATCAAATGAATTTTACGCCCTTTGCCTCCCAAAATGTGTAAATCTCATTTGGGATTTTTTTTCCGTTTCTGAACACGCAATACAATAAGGGAATTATCTCATATAGGGAATAATATTAAACATAAATAAATTCATAAAAAAAGGCATTATAAAAAATCCTCACTCATTATTTGATTGATAAACAAATTTTCCTGTTCACGACGGTAAATTATTATCGAGAAATTTAATTATTTGTAATAAAGCTAGAAAAATGCATTAAAAAAACAAGAAAAAACAACAACTGAATTTCCCTTAACAACTAGCAAAATATAATGAAGTATATGATGTACAAGTTCCGGTTAAAATAAATAAAAATAATAATTTCATCTATAATCAAAAGAAATGTCCATGAGTTAATTTTTGCTCATTTTAGTTGTATTATAATAATAGTAAAAAAAAAATAGCATAGCAATGAATTAATTTAAAATTTTAATTGTTTAGATCGCGATATAGAACTACTATTAATGAGTGATTGTCATCATATATTTATTTTTTTGTGTTACTCTATAAAATTATTTTACTGCAATTGCAAAGTATTATACAGGAAGTAATTATTATTATCATAAAAATTAATACATAATTTTTTTTATTTTATATATTATTAAATATAAAAAAAGTCATATTTTAGTATTTGATGTGGAAATTATTGACATTTTTACAAGGTGTTTATTATGCTTGAATAAGTTTTTAAATTTATATCCCTGATTTAATTATTATTATATTTGCATTTAGTTATTTTTATTTATTATTTTTACTTTCGATTGATTTCGATACGTATACCTACAACTCAATATTAGTTATTTGAGTGTTAATTAAACAATAATAATAACACAAAAGTTCTTTGGGGATGTAATTACAGTTTTACTCCAAAGATCGTTGCATAGTAAATAAGATTTTTTTTTCTTTGTTACTATAGGCAATGCTTATAATTTTACAGTCTCATTAAGTCTCTGACGCATTAAGATTATCTTGTCAATTTTTAATGTACGTAATTTTTGGCTTTTTTAAATTTTTGAACAGTCTATATTTATGTTTTTTGTTTTTTTGAGTATGATATCAACAATAATTAAATATCAACCATTTATTAATGCAGTTGTCTGTAACCATGACCGGATGAGGTAACATTAAATGTGAAATAATAATAAAAAAAAAAATGTACCACTTTACCTTCGTCATTATTTTGGTGTGGTTCGACAATAAGCCTGCTGATGGAAAATAGAGCCTTGGCGGGTCGTGCGCTACTGGGGCTTGCAGAGGTCACTCCAGGGACACTGGTCACGTGAGACCTGCTCAGGTCCATTGGCACGCCTTTGAGCACCGCACTAGAACATGGATATGTCAACATCAAGTATACGTAGTGTACAGTGCATGTGTGTGGGTATAGAGGAGAGAGAAGAAGAGAGAAAGAGAGAAAGAGAGAGAGAGAGAGAGAGAGAGAGAGAGAGAGAGAGAGAGAGAGAGAGAGAGATTTTAAAATCATACTTTATAAAGCTTCAATTTTTTATATAACTTAATTTTTTTGGGGTGTAATAATAGTAAATAAAATAAATTAATGTTAATAATTTCTTATTTAATTTATTAATTCAATAAAAATAGATACTATTAAAATAAATCATGTAAATCATGATGCATAACAACTAAGTTTTTTTATTTACGTGTTTTAAAATGGTAATGAATCATAATCGGTTGAAATAACAATTGAATTTGAAAGGTATAAAAATATAGGTATAAAAATAAAGATGTCAAATATTCATCGAATAATTGAAAAAACAAAAATTATAAATGCGATAGAGAAACGTTAATATGCATTGTTATTCAAATTAATTAATATTGTATCAATAAAAAAAAAAAAAAAAAAAAAAAATCCCCATACTGGGCCTCGTGCAATTCAATGTTGTAATTTACCGTGTAAGGACATTGAGGACAGATTTAAATTCTGAATAAACATAAAAAAATATAATATTATATAAAATATACATAAAATAATAAAATTAATTGGAATTGTCTGATAGTTTTATTGCTAACTTCCTATGTTACATATTCCTCTCTAATTCGGAGTATTTACATTTTTTTTAGTATAATATATATAATTTTATATTATTATGTATGAAAAATATTATTAATGAGACAGGATGTAATACTGTCTCTCTCTCTCTCTCTCTCTCTCTCTCTCTCTCTCTCTCTCTCTCTCTCTCTCACTATTTCTATTTTATGTATATAAAGTTATCAATGAATGATAAAGAATTAACGAAGTGTTGGCTACATCTAATGTAAAATTTAACTATGCAAGAAAATGATTCAGCCGCATTTTATTGATTAACTTTGAGGTTTGATTAAAAAAAAAACATTACCCAACAAGTCTTATTTTGTGGTGTTATAACTATATGGAAGCAAAGTTGTTATTATATAGAATTTCTAGGTTTTGGCATTTTATTTGTATCATAACATTATTATTATTTTACATATAATTGCTCCTCCTTTTCACTTTATTATACCATATAACTATTGTAATTCCAATTAATAAAAATATACCATCATGTTAAAAAAATTGTCATTCATTCTGACTATATCCTAGAAAATTTTACCCAAAGAATGGAAAAGTAATAAAAATAAGAGATATAAATATTCTATAAAAAAACATTTAAATATATTATGTGAATCCTATTTATTACACTATATATATATGCGGAAGCACCGAATAAAAATCCTGTTCGCACCATCTAAAATCGTTTTAAAATTAATTTTAAATGATTGGCTAATTTAATTAATTAATAATTTTTATTATAAATTTTATTTTTAGATTAAAACAAAAAAAGTATTGTACACACGATTATGATATTATATTTAACTATTTGAAAATTTGCGCCAAATTTTCAATGTTATTCTCATATGAGAACAACACGCATTACATTTGCGCATGGTAAAATTTATTATCACAATTGTGTGTAGACACCACATTAAATATCCAAAAAACATTAAACTTGTAAAAAGAGTGTAGTTAAAATTTTATTTTATGTTATGTATAGAAATCAGTAAAAGTTGTATTGACGGTGCATGCACGCAGAGAACCAAGAAAAATGATAAGATATCAATATCAGCTACATAATGTCACATTTCATAATTTCACGACTCATTAGTTTTATGGTAATTATAATAACTATTTGTCATGTCAGTTATTAACTATAAAGTATATTATTTTAAAATTATTATATATATTATATATATATATATATTATATATTATATATATATATATATATATATATATATATATATATATATATATATATATATACATAAAATTTGATTGTCTTCTTCTTATTTTATGATAGGAGGTCACAGTTATCTTATTGTTGTTTAATTATATCATTATTTATTTCATGGAAATTGTTATTTATTAAGATAAATATGTATATCATAATATAATAAAATTATTTTAAAATGAAGCATATTGAATAACATAAGAATTAAGAAGGTAAACTACAATAATAAAGATATGATATACATAATTTATTATCTATGCATCACAACATGATATGAAGCATGCCTTTCAGGCAGTATTATGATATAACTGATTCAAAACTTATGCTATTGAACTTAAATGGGGAGGGAGGGGGGGCAGGAAAAAATTAGGGAGGTTTCATATATGATAGAAATATCTTTTTAATGTCCCCATCTCACTATACCCATGATTCTCAAATGATTTAAAATTATTTTAATATTAATGAGAATTCAAAATTTGTGATGATTATTTATTTATTTTGACAAATTTCATTTATTAATTTTGTATAAATATTGATCCAGAAATTTAGATTAAAAAATCACCTCTTTTCCATACACGATTAATAAGAGCTGTTAAAAATCTTTCCATAGATTGTCGAATCAGATTGTGTAAACATTTTTTTATAGAGTTTTGCAAGTAGCCCATTAAATATTATCGGTTAACATTATAAAATAAACCTGTAGTTGTATAAATTAATTACTTTTGCTATATAAATAGTTTGTAGTTACTTAAAATTTGTGTTAATTATTTGAAATTTTTATATATAATTTAGAATTTCCTGGTGAAAAAAAAAAGGTATTTAAAAAGAAAAAAAAATGTTAACAATTATTATTTAATAAGGAGTCATACAAAATTAGAAGAAATTAAGCTATGAATATATTGCAATCAAACAACATATAAATTGTATGAACCCTATAATTATTTTTAATTTTTCAAATAAATGTTAAGCACGCAAATTTTTATCACTAAAGAAATAGTAGCACATAAGAATTCTTATATACTCATATAATTATAGCTTATTAAAGTAAGTTAGAAAAATGAAGTATATTCCTCGTTTTGTGACAGTGCGTGTATTTTTATAGTATTTTACTCATAGATGTATATTATGATAAACAAAAATAATATTTAAAATAAAATGAATTATAATTTTTATTATTTCTTTTGTTTTTTTTTTCGAAGAAAAAATAATTACAAATTTTCAAAGGTAGGAAGATAAGAATTTTTTTTGTTAGTTGTTTTGACAAGGCCTAGGTGGCACCTACCTTTAATTACGTTAATTACAGTAAAGAAAATGAGTCGGTTACCACAAACACACACAACACTGCACGCTCTATTCAGACTGTTGCGCTTACAACAATGAGCAGCCCGCCAAACCTGTCAGGTGAAACAAAAACAACAAAAAATTTTATACTCAACTCTCACTCATTGGTCGGAGGATATGTCTATCAAAAAAATTTAGCTCCGCCCAAATTAAATTGTATACGCCTTTTTATACTGGACATTTAATGAAAAAAAAAATCTATTTAATGTATAGTGATTTAACATTTTATATAATACACAAGTTAAAAAAATAAAATGTTTTGCTTTCATATTTGTACAAATTTTGTAGTGTTCTACAAGGAAAAAAAATAACATTGATCAGACATTATAAACTTTATTTTTATTCATTCCTGAGGAAAAGGAAATATAATTGGAATTGTTATTGTAGTGTGTATGTGTGTGTGTGTAGGATGAAAGAAACGAATAAAGAAATTTGTTATCATAATAAAGTTTTTTTTTTTTAATGATGAGACGGTAAATAAAATGAGAAAAAATATTGTACGGTCATATATAGAAGGTGTAAATGATCGCATTGATTAAAGCTAGAAGTATTTTTCACAAAATTATTGAACATTTGTCATTATTTTCCCTTTTAATTTGCTTATCAACTTCTGTTGTAAGATCTGTTTGAAACTATACTTTTAATAAAAGTCAACTATATATAACATAACCAACGAAAGTCGGTAACAGATTGGTTACCCATCCAAGTATTGATCTTGCTTGATGTTGCTTAACTTTTTTTTATCAGTGTTGAACATGGTTTAACCCGTGTATGCGTATTTCTATACTAAAAAGTTGCGACAGTTTAAGAGGGAGGTTTTAGCGCCTGGAGGTTAGGCAACTCTTTGAGCAGTTTGGACCAACTGGTTGCAGAAATGTGAAAATCTCACACTTAGGGGCAATGCAAAAGTTTTATATCCGTATATTTTATTAGATTGCAGCAAATTAACACTTTTATACATAATAAATTTGTCATTCAATATATTATTAATATCAGCACATTCATTGATGTGTAAGTCATATAATACACATGCCGCATGTACCGAGTCAACCCACCTGCAGCACCCATTACATATAATTTTATAGGGATTGACCACCCTTTGCATATATCAATCTTGACCCCACCTGTTATAACAAATTATTACAAGTTTCAGGACATTATAGAATACAACATTTGAAATAGAATTTACTTGTTTGAAAAGCACTACTTACATTATTTCACTAATAAATAACACCTATATGTCCTCTCATGGAACAATCAAGTGACTGAACGCAATCATTTGACTCGGATCACTCCACAGTTCATTATAATTATTGTATCATATTCTTCAGGTGCAAAATATTAACAGATGAGACAAAGCTTGCATAATTATCGTTTATATTTTATTTTAACAAGTCTTTTGATTTTAAAAATAATTAAAACCTCAAGATTTAAAAAAAAAAAGAAAAAAAAAAAGCTTTTTATGTTTTTGAATAAGTTTAATTGAGCTTTGATTAAAAAACTGTAAAAGAAAGATATAAATTTCTAATTTCAATAAATTATAATTAATTACACCAATAAGGGACAAACGGAGCCATGTGCTATCACAATTAAATTTTAAATTTAAATAAAATGCAAATTACAATATATATATATATATATATATATATATATATATATATATATATATATATATATATATATATATATATATATATATATATATATATATATAATATAATTATATATATATATATATAATATAATTATATATATACTGTATATATATAATACACTATATCTTGATTTTAAAGAAATTTTAGCATTTTAAAAATATCATATTTAGTTACTAGTAGTTTAATTAAATTAGTAAACCTCTACTAATAGTAGTAAAGTAAGTTTTAGTATGTAAAAAAATTATTGCATACAAATATAATTTAAATTTTATATTATTCATCTTACATTTTTTATATTTATTATATGAATTATTATTATATTATATATTATATTACAATTCCAAATTGAATATATTTTTGCCATATCAAGTGCTTGGAAACTTTACTGAAATTAATAAAACGTGACTGAAAAAAAGGCCAAAAAGAGAGAAATATACAATCATATTATTATGTAAAAATGGTGCCTTCAATTTAAAGCTATAGACCACATAAAACAATATGTGCTTTTTAATGAATAAACACGAAATGAGATCTTCAAAACTGTTACCAATTTTTTACCAGAATGTTAATGTAGCCCTTACGAGAGAGCGTGAAAAAACTGTAAAGTATGCAATTTGCGTAAAAATTCATGTGTATGACGTCAGAAACATGCAAAAATTAGTATGAAAATGTTATGCAGGTTGCATAAAACGAGTTTTCTGATCACTGCTACGGGGCTACTGTTGGGTTTTGACTAAGACAAACTAAAGTTATTTTTGTAAATCCCATCAAGTGTTTTGTGATATAAATGCTTATGTTTTCTCTGGTCTATTTCTTTAAATGAAACCAATATTTTCATTAAGATATTATTACAATAAAAAAATTTGACACATCGTGCACTCTGCATAAGTTAATTAGATATTTTTAATTCCCAATTTTTGTGACATTATTTTTAAAAGTTTTACATCGGGAAATTTGTATATAGTACTTTTTTATTACAAAAGTAATAAAAATATGTATTTTAAACATGCAATGAATTTCTTGGAGAATAGTGGTCGAAAAATATTAAAATGCTATTTTTGCAGTAAAAAATGACAGAAATAAATTAATAATTTTTTTAAATGTTTTTGTTAAATATATTATACAAGTCAGTTTTGCATTTTCAGAATATCCAAATTTGTATGAATTTAGAGCTGAGCATTTATTTAATTTATTATAAAAATACATGCGTGCTAACCACCAATATATACATTATATTTTATATAGCGCAAAGACTATAGCATTGTGGACGGTCTGTACTTGCGTCACTTCAGATTCAGAACCTCATAGACTCTCTGCCAAGTTTGAACACAGATAATATATATAATACAATATCGTAATACAAATAATAACATAATATTCACACACTCTGTTATAGATAAAAAGTGGAGAATTTAGTATGGTTATTCTATTCATTAATATTGAGTCAATTTTTACCAAGATGATAACATATTATTATATTAATGGTAATAATAAAATTTGTAAATTATTTTATCCCTCTCAACTTTAAAAAAATATATCTATTTATAAATATTTAATAAGCCCCTCAATAATATGATTATATGTCTTAGGAGCTCGTAGTATAAATATATATATATATATATATATATATATATATATATATATATATATATATATATATATATATATATATATATATATATATATATATTAATTGTTGCAAACAGTCTTAAAGATGGCAAAATGCAGATCAAAGTAAATAATACAACACCACAAATTATATCAATAGCACCCAAATTAAGGGTGCATTACTTCAGTTACGAATCGTAACTTATTAAGGATAAACACTTGCGTTATTATCAGCAGCTAAAATGATGCATTTTAGCCAATTTATTAACAATAGCTAATTTAAGTTGCTTTCAGTTATTTTAAGCTATTTTAAGTTAAATTAGCTATTGTTAATAATTTGCTAAAATGCCTTATTTTAGCTGCTCATTATAACTCAAAAGTGTTTATCTCAAATAAGTTACGATTCGTAACAAAAGTAATGCACCCTTTTTTTGAGTGAATATTATACAGTACTAATACTAACCATGTATAATTTGGTAGTTTTTGTAAATCAAAAGGAAGCTCTACTTACATGGATATGTACTCTACACCCGCAGACACTGTATTGACGAGATAAATAAATTATTACGTGCTGCTTCATTATGAATATAGTAAAAACACCGCTGTAATTTATATTTTATAATTATACAGTATTACGTAATAAAGTCTCTACGTCAATTTATGAAATTAAATAATTGTTATTATATTCAAAATAATTTCTTTATATCCTTTATTTATTTATTTTTATTTACTTTTTTCTGTTACTGCGAGGTTAAGGCTTAATAACAGACTGTATATCTCACGCTTACATCACAACACCTGTGTAAAGTAAATAGTAATTAACAAAACATATAATCGTAAGTTTTCAAGCAAGGAAATAAAATCTGCGACCTTTAACTTGTAATAGACGATTTGTAAAAGTAACTTCATTTGTTATATGCAGAAACCCATCAATAATAAGTGACAAGTGCAGTCTTGATTTCACATGTTTTCTAAAAATTGGAAAGTTAAGTTAGTTCTCGAGTTAAAGAGATATATATATATATATATATATATATATAATATATATATATATATATATATATATATATATATATATATATATATATATATATATATATATATCAATATATCAATATTGAAATGAGGAAGACTAAAAAAGAATTGGTAATAATTTTATTGCATATTGTAAAAGAGGAAATTGTCCTGAATTAAGATATAAAATGTCTAATTTTTGTGTTCATTGAGTATTTTTAATCAATTTTTGAAAGTCGCGATATGACGTTACGGGTTCCAACTTTTTCCTAGATATGCCCAAGTGCATAAGTTGCCACCCGTGACGTCCTTTTTCGTTTTTATAAAAATTAATTGAAAATAATGATTAATGAACTCAAGTTTAGAAATTTACATGTACAATCGATTATGAACTATACCCTCTTTTAGAGTATGGAATAAAATAACCCACTAATTTTTTTTGTCTTCCTCATTTGTACTGAATAATACTGACGCGTGTCTGACCCGCAGACACTGATCAATCTATTATTTTATTGAATGTCAATCAATTTGATTACAAATTATTGTTTTGTCGAATTTGCTTCAAAATTTGAAAAATAATATAACTTTTTAAAGGCATATAGAAAACATGAAACAACATGTTCTTTTTAATCATTAAACACAAAATGGGATCTACAAAACTGATGATAATTTTTACCAGAATGTAAATGTGGCCCCACAAGAGAGCGTGAAAAAACTGTAAAGTATGCAATTTGCATGAATATTTCTGTTTATGACGTCGGAAACAGGCAAAAACTAGCCTGAAAATGTTGTGCGGGTTGCATAAATCGAAATTTGCTGATCACTGCTACGGCGCTACAGTTGGGTTTTAAGACCAATTGATGTTATGTAAGTCGCATCAAGTGTTTTGTAATGTAATCAAGTTGTCTATGCCTTTAAGTTTCAGAAATTAAGCTATATACAGAAAGCACTACATTTAGCAGCACCAAGAAAAAAAAATCTAAGATTAAGTTATAGCTGCTTAATTATCCCATCAAAAAATAACAATAAAGCATGAAGACAGGAAAACAAAGTAGTCTGTAAGCACTTTGGTAGTTTTGTTGAGCTATGGGGTTGTTATTAGTATATTATTTATTTTTTTCAGTAGAATTTTTTTTTAAATATCTCATTTTAAAAGCAAATTTTTTTGTAATTTTTCTATTTGTTTTTATATGAACACAAAAGTACAGAATAAACATCATATTATTTATAAAGTAAAAATCAAAGTATACATATATTTAGATTTAACTCACTTAGCAACAAAAATTAAAATATTATTTGTATTTGAAGGTTGTGACAGTATCATTACAATAAGCTATAATTAATGTGAAATTTATTAATGATGATGTATGGAACATGAATGCATCGAAGCAGCACATTATTTTACTGTTGATGTTTCTGAGATAATATTTGCAGGCAATAAGCGAGTGCCATTCATTTTTATTGTTTTTTTCATGCAATATGTCAATCATTGTTCCAATTAAAAAATTCAGTTTTTATTACAATTCTCTATACATGTGACATATTAATTATTTTTTTTGAACTTAATTTTAATCAAGTAATATTATTCAATAAAAAAATAAAGTGGAATGGAGGTTATTGGTGTTGAAAAATTCATACAATTTTGTATTAGCATAAAACATGTAAAAATGTGTTTAGAATCACTCATTTTATATTATAAAGTTTCTGGTATTGACAAATTAGTTTTCTAAAAATAACAATCAAAAACAGTATACGCAATATTTCCCTCTTATTATAATTTTGAATGTAATCAAATAATTTCAAAAATGTTTTCTGTTGGGGTTAGGTGTAAGAGTGGGCCAGACATGTTGTCAGGCTTAAACCTCACCCTTTCAAAAAGTTGAATTTTTTTTCTCTATGCATTTTTTTGAGTATAGACGATTATTTATTTATTTATAAAGGATGTAGAGAATTAGGGGATCCTATATATAGGTTGGTTTCATTCATGTTAAAGTCAACGTCATAAGTGAGTACTAAATAACATTGACCTGTATAGGAAAATGGCACATTTTGCCAGTTTAAAAATACTTCGCAACTTTTTTGAGAGCATTGATATATGCTGTTAACAGGTTGAATTAGTATCTCAAGTATGCAAGAAAAATAATAATGACAAAAAAATAGCTAATTTTTCAAAGAAAATAGCCTAAAACTACGTTTGTCCTATGCTGAGCAATGTTATTAATTCCTCAAGAAGAGCATCGAAAGCACTCACAGTCAGAATGCCACGCGTACACGCCCTATATAAGGTTTTTCGCTCGCCTCACCGATAACCTCCATTGCAAAACAATGATATGTGGGGAGTTCAGGGGAAAATGACTTTTGGGTGAGGTTTAATTATTTATTTAATAATATTTTAAAAGAAATTTTAGAAGGAAATTCCAATTCACAAATTATATGATCATGAAATATCAGAAATGAACTCCATGTATTTCCTTGTATATTGTATACAATTGTCATGATATATTTTACCAGTCAAAAACTGACGCTAAATTCCACTAAAATTCCTTATATATAACCGCAATCCTGTGTACTTCATGTCCTATAATTATTTGTACTCAATGTTTTGTTATAAATTGTGGAATGAACTTCCGGGAAATATATGTATTATATGTATTGACCATTGACCATAGTATAAACAAGGAACGAAATATTTTCCGGGATACGCCAGCGGGGCGCAGCCTTGGTATCCGAAATTTTTTGGAGACACGTGTTGAAATCGTTAAATTTTAATGTCAAAATACAGTACAGTAACTTGGAAAAATGTGTACCTTTTTCATAAAACATTTTCTAGAAATATTAATTTTATGCGTGGAAAATTATTGACAAACATATCAAACGAAATTAGTTGATGCAACCGAAATTTTTAAAATAGCTTTATTGTTCTTTAATTTTCTGTTTTTTTTTTTTTTTTTTAGCACTAAAGGTGTTAGCAATCATTATTTAAAGTTACGACGAGGTGTAAAAATATCACCTACCAAAAAATACTTTAAAAAATATATATCTACATAAGTTCTGAATTGTATTTTTTATACAATTGTATCTGTTTATATAATACTAGAAATATAAAATAAAGTTGCATTGTGGTTTGATGATTTTTGTACCAATTATTTATGAGATAAAAAAAAACAAACAAAAAAAACAATACAAATATTAACACTTTGTTTCAAAATTAAAAAAAAAATAATAAGAAGAAAAAAAGTTACCCCATAATCATAATATGATCCAATATAAATATACGTACATTATTAGCAGATTTAGAATCATTTTAAAAATGACGAGATGAATGTATAACGCGTTAAGTGTTTAATTATAATAATATTTTACCAATATTATCATAAATAATATTATTATATAATATTTATATTATTTGTAATAATATGCACCGGTTTGGGACAAAATCTTTAGGTGCTTTTTTTTTTTTTTTTTTTTTTTTTTGAAAAAGTTTAACCCGGGGTTTAAGTTCTTAGCTAAAAAAAAAAAAAAAAAAAAAAAGCCAGCTCGAGTAGAGTTGAAAAATAATAATAAATAATAAAAATAAAAGTTGAAGAATATAAAATGAAGAAAAAAGAAAGGTTTGAATTTAAATTTAATATGATCTTATTTTTAATTTTGTAGCACGTAAAAGCTATTGTTTTATAGTTTGAACATTTATTAATTTAACTTACAAATTTAGCAATAATAATATAAATAATGGGAAAAATGAGTTTTATTTCCTCATAGACTTCAGAGTTGTTTTCAAGTTTCGGTTCATAAATACCACGAGCTTACCAAGTTTTGGCTCATTATCGAATGTAAGCTTGATTTCAAGTTGAACCGGGGTTTCGAGTAAAAAAAAAATGCAATTTTTTACCACTATACGAAGAAAGAAAGAAAAAAAAAAAAAGAAAAAGAAAAGAAAAGAAAAGTGAAAATTAAAAAAATGTCCATTTTTAAAATAACATTCAAAATAGTATGTATAGCTCTTTTTAAAAATTAAAAATATATGAATAAATAGTAGATTTTATTAAAATATTCTCTTCTTTTTTATCTTGGTCCTAATTGCTTAGCAATTTAATAAGTCAAATATAATAATAAAAAGTATGCTTTTAGACAAAATCAAATGGGTAAATCGCAAATAGTAAATGAATATTGCAGACCGTTGTGGCATAATATAGCATGATCTAATCCAAATTGTTTTCTTTCTAAATTTTGTACCTTAATTTCTTTTTTCAAATAAAAATTGTGTGGCGCTTTGTTCCCGAGACAGTTAGTGACCCCTGTACTGTAATAGTAAAAATGATAGTAACAATTTAATAATGAAATTGGAAAGACTTGTCCAAACCTGTGCAGGAAATTTTGATATTTAAAATAAAATAATAAAAATATTATAATAAAATGATATCACACAATAAAAAAAAAAATCACATTCTTGTAAAAGCATGGGGCATGGTAGCTTGTTATACTATATGGTACCAAATATGACAGCATTTAAGGGAGTAGGGTACCACGTACCACCCATATATAAAAAAAACTGGAAGTGTTTTGGGTCTAAATTTGGGGTCATTTTTGTGTATGTGTATATAGCTAAAGGTCACAACCAGCCGGGATAAAAAATTCATGATGTTTGACCGTCCCGAAAAAAAGAAACAAATTATTGAAATGAACTTTGGGTTAACTTATGGGCTTAAAACTTCAAAAAAATTATATAAACTTAATTTGCACGGTGACCACCCAATTTTTTTTATATATTTGAAATTGTCTCAAGCTGAAGACAAATTTCAGTTTTTATTTAACGAGAAAATTTTGAGTTTATTGGCCGACGTCGGTCCCCAACTCCCTTAAAAAAGAAATCATAATTATATTATTATTTATTATATATAATGAAAATGTATCAAGTAATATATCAGAACAGAAATATAAAGGAACAGAACAGCAAACGCAGCGAGTATAGAATTGCAACAGTTTTTTGTTTTCTATTATTCGCAACCCATGCGATATGTGGATTTTTTTTTTAATCATTATAATATATATTTATTACTTATACTTGGATTATTCTTGTTCTCACCATATTTTATTAATCTATATTTTTTTTTGTATCACTGAAGTATAAAAATAAAATAGCGTGATATTGCAGTTTAACTTTTATAATTAATATAACATATGATAATTAATATCCTCATATTTTTACTTGAAGTGAAAATTGCTATTTCCCCCCCCCCCCCCCCTATCCTCTTTAAAATTTATTTATTTTTTATTTAGACTTAATATTGGCTGTTAAATGTTATTGTTATATACATAACAACATTTAACACAGTTTATACAACATGCAGTCTGCAGAGGTAAAAATGAATAATAATTACTTATAATTGCGGATGTATTTTTTATTTATTTTTTATAAAAAATGCACAATCTAAAATAATATTATAACAAACATAGTAAAAACAGTGTAATACAAAACACTTTATTATAAGATGCTTAATTATTTTGCTTTCAATATAACTAAAACTTATGATCGTACGTGTGACGCATGGATTAAAAAAAGATGGCATTTTTTTTTTAATTTAAAATCACGATTCTGCATGGTATAGCTTAGCACTATAATGTGTCCTTTACTTTAATATAATACTGTTCTTTATTAGTTTATAAAAGGTGATAAGTGTACATAACCACTTAAAAAATAAAAATATATAACCACATGTAGGTGATGAGCAGGGGTGGATGCAGGAATTCTGTTTGGGGAGGGGGGGGGGGCGATCTCCCAGGAAATTAACCATGTTGGACCGGGGGGAGGGGAGAGGTGAAGCGCGCCGCAGGCGAAAAAATTATTTGTCCACGCCCCTTTTTGGAAAAAATTGCAAAATTAATATGCCTTTGAAAAAATATTCTTGAATTTCAAATTTCATTTTTTTTTTTTTTAATATATGTAAGCAAAAAAAGAAGTAAAAGTTGGACAAAATGATTTCTGAAATATTTGCTATTTTCATCTACAAAGAGCTCTTTGTAAAATTATTAAAGTTATTTTATTGAAAAAAAAAAAAAAAAAAAAAAAAAAAAAATCTTGAAAGAAAAAGAGCAACATTTAAATAAATTATTAATATTGTGTTTTATTTATTGTTATTATTATATTATTATTAATTTTTTTTTTTTTTTTAATTTTAAAGCTATTATGATATTGTAAAACATAACTTTTATATTTGGATGGAAAAATATTTTGAGATAAAAATTATAAAATTTACACAAAGTTTTTTTTTTTTTTAGTTCTTATCGCGAGCAAAATATTTTGTGGATGTCCAAGTATTAACAAAACTATATCTCTGATATATATATTACCCTGATGACATGACAACTATAGGGGGGATGTTAAAAAAATTATTTTTTGTTATACTTTAGTCAGGATTCAAACGCTCAATCAGCAATAAAAGTTGCGCCGAAGGCGCCAAATTTTTTTTTTGTGTGGACTAATTTTTTTCAATTTTTGCTCATTTTTTCCACCCACGTGGGCCGTTTGGGGGGGGGGGGAGCAGTCGCCCCCCCCCCCCCCTGGATCCGCCCCTGGATGAGAGCAAATTTCAATTGCATCGACGACACCTCTTGGCATCTGATCTAGCGATCGCACGCTTCTGCACATAAATCTGCTATAAAGAATTATATATTATAATAATACTTCGTCAACTAGATATAAAACTGATCACATTCCAATAAAGCAAAACAATATAGGATGATTTACCACAAAGGCACAGGAAAGCATTGTACAAAAATACAATATATCCTACAGGGGCGGATCCAGGAATTATTTTCGGAGGGGGCTGAAGACAGATAGTGAAGCTACTTCACCCCGGGGGGGGGGGGGGGGGGGGATAAATAGCACCGCAGTCGAAAATTTTTTCGGGCCACGCCCCTTTTTGAAAAAAACGCAAAATTAGTATACTTGGCAAAACTTACTATGGAAATTCTGAAAAGCAAATTTTGAATTTTTTTAACCAAAATGTTGAATTTTTAAATAAAAATTAGGACTTAACTGCTCGATAAAATATCTGTAGTAGAGGACAGGGTTATTTTTTTATTTATTAAAGTAATTAATTTTAGTTACTTTCTTGAAATGATTACACTCAACAAATGAATTTTTTTACACTAAAATAAAAAAAAAACAACTAAAAAATATTACATGTGGGGTATTATAATAAAAAAGAAACAAATTATATTATAGCTATGGTACTTTCATTTTACTATGTATATTAAAAAAAATTATATACCTAAGCTAATCTCTCGGGAAGGCAGCGAAAATTTTAAATTTGGTTGAAGAATGGTTATGATATGATATGATATGATGTATTTCGCGCAGTGTTGTAACATATTTTATTATGTTAGACATAGTTATTAACTCGAGTTAATTCCTCTCAAAAAGTAAGCATTTTTTTAGAGTAAAAATTTAAGTGCAATTTATTTTGTCAAAATCTTAAAGTCGATTTACATTATTTTTTTAACCTGAGATTCAAAACATTTAAATATAATGCCTACGTAAAATAAAAAAAAATATATTATTTTTGTTTCAAAGTAAACTTTTTCATTTGCTTTGATGCGTAGTGTAAAAATTATTAAAAACAAAAGTCAATTTTTTTCCGGCCGCTTTCTCGATTTTCGATAGTAAACTGTTATGAATAAAAAAGTCACGATGAAATTAAACATTGTAGGTACAATAGAATTATTTAACAAAATATGAACTTATAAGGGAGGGGTAAGACTCTTTGGTACGAAATTTGAGTGGTATTTTTGATAGTATAAAATAGCAGTTCTGCAATAGTACATAAATTGAACTATATAAGAGTTTATGGAGTCTTGGCCAAAAATTACCCACGTTTTTGCTAGGTCTTCAAAAAAAAAAATATTGACTGTTTTTCAGTGATCAATGATCATATTTTTCATATGATATGTACTTACAGTATAATATAGTTTAAAAAATAAATGCGCATGATCACTGCACTCGTACGAAAATTTAATAAAAAGTAATGATTTCTGGATTAATGATATAGAAGATAATCTCGGACTATGGAAAAGAACATTTTTAAATTTAGACTTAAAAATGAAGCAATCTGAATTAAAAATATATATGTTTCTTAAAAATAGTTTAATTTTTTTTCTTTATTTTTTAACTTATTTTTTTAGTGCGTATAAAATTTATATCTCGGCACAAATTTCGGGGGGGGGGGGGGGCTTCAGCCCCCTTAGCCCCCCCCCCCCCTGGATCCGCCCCTGATATCCTCTATCATATTCTATGGAAAAATAGGCTTATAATAAAACATCCTGCATATTAAACTGACTGCAAATAAAATGACACCAAGTCCGGGCCCTAGAGTGAGCCCATACTTTATATAGTTTTAATATATAATATAAATATTTATATTTTGAATTTTTAAATTTTACTCATACAGGTAAAAAAATTTATATATATATTATATATATAATGTAAGTTTGACGATTGTTTCTAAATGTCTATGTTTTGTAAATGTGAACCTTATGGCAGATGTATTTTGACATGTTGCACTCTTTTAACTTAATTAATCCATTCAGATGCACATGCATGCATATATATGCAAAAAAAAAAAAAAAAAAAAAAAAAAAAAAAAACATACAGAGTGCAGTGCCTTGAAAGCAACGAGACTGCAATACGAAATAATTATTTATTTACGTACCTCTATTTGTTAAGTGATAATTTAAGCACACTTGCTGATACAAATCAGGAATCAGGACTTCAGTCAGTATGCATTTGAAAAAAAGTTTTAAAAGTTTTCAACAAAACTTGCGAACAGCTTTCGAAGAAAATTCTGTATAAGTGTCGGCATCTAGCGAGACTCCTCTCATACAACAAGTAAGTAATTATAATTTTCTCCGCTAGGAAGCGTAAAAATACATTTCATGAAATTCTGGAAGAAAAATAACAACAATGGAGCTGCTGAAGATTTCTATGAACATTTTATATTAAGATTTTTTTTGGTATTAAAATAGTTTAAATACCATCAATGGTAACTTTATTTGTTAAGTTTTATATATTTTAAATAACTAGTTAGTTTTATAAAATCAAAAACGTAGTAAAAATGGCTGCAATATTATCACAATACAGCACCACAGGGTTTTGTAAGTATCTCCATACTACATCCATAACATAATTAGGTTGTATGGTATGTATAAAAAAAATATTATATTTCCTAATAACGATGTATATTTTATTTTTAGATAAAGCTCCAGTCAGCAAAGGATTGATGGGGTGTATGTTCCTGACATGTACAGCTTTGAATATGCCAGTGTTTGCTCATTTAAGGCGTTATTTAATATGCAGACTGCCAGATATCTTCCTAGAAAGAGAGGTGCGTAAAGTTATGCATATGTTCATATGGAGGATTTTGGTTGGATCAGTAAAATATTATTATTTTAATTAGAGATGTCAGACCAGACTATATGTTATACTGTACAGCATTATCATAATATTAGATAATATATTAACTATTTTTTAAAATACGTAATTGGGCTAATATGGGCTAAAAAAAAGAGCTAAAACATACATGCGATTTTTGTTTTGATTATTATTTTTTTGATATATGTTTTAAAAAATTTTAGATCTTATAAGAACTGCAATGAAAAACACCAAAAAGATTAAATCTGCAGAAGACAGACAATTATTTTACATATACATATATGAATATTACTTAATGCTGGCTATTCTCTTCACATCTGCACTATGTACTTACATTATTGCCAAGCTAATAATTATATTACAGTACATATTTACACTGTACTGCTCACAACTTTAGGGTTTACGTATTAATGTTGATAATACACACAAAATAAATAGTTTTACATCTACAATATTTTGTACATAAAGGTACATTCAGATATGTTTATTTCTTGTACATATGTTGGCACAGCAAAATAATTTATATTTTCCTTTTGCCCTTTTAAAACCATAATGCTTTTTAACAGTTTGCTATGCAAGATGCAACAAATAAAAATGAATTATAAATGTATCTAAGTGTAACATTAAATGTGTTCATATATTTTTTTTTGTGCTCCAGAACAAGAAAAAAAAAGACATTTAAATGAGATTGTGCAGGGGGGAAGGGGGATGACAGGTTTATAAAAAAGCCTACTGTTAAATTCCATAAACATCAAATACAGTACCTATGTTTAATGATTTCAGGTTTGGCGATTATTAACATCTCGAATAACATTTTTAGACACTAAGGACCTTGTGTGTGGAGCTTTGTTAGTATATTACTTTAGGTAAGTTATCTTATAAAACATAGTAATAGGTATAAAGTGGTAACATGTTTGTTTTATTTCAGGATATTTGAGAGGAGGTTTGGCTCTCACAAGTTCTCCTCATTCCTGCTGGCTACCTGCTCGCTGGCAACGCTCATTGAGGTTGCTGCAGTGTGTGGACTGCGGTCTCTTGGCTTTGACTGGCATCAGGGTGGACTCCTCCCTGCTGGACCGTAAGTTTTAACCAGTTGTATTATCTGACCCATGTTATAAAACATATGGTACTAGTTTACCCTCTTGGTTGGGTTTACCTCTCTCTACCTTGGTCTTTATTAGATTAACAGATAACGAAATTGTGACACAATCAACCATTCTAGATTCCTGTGAAATTTAAACTGCAGGATTTTAGTGTGTTGATTGGTTGTTGTGGTCATGTGATGCTGTTTGGTTGGCTCCAAGTTGGACCCAGCTTTAAAATTGGATTAAGTTGTGTTTTTCAATCCGTGACATGTAGTTGCGGGATATTAAAACTTTGCAACAAATCAGCGTGTTGCAAACTACCTTATTTGTAATAGTTTGTTAGTAGATTTAAAATACAATAAAACTTATGAGGTGCTTACGGTGAACCAATAACAAAGGGATTGTAAGTTAAAACTATAGTATAATTTCCATGGAGCAAAAATTTGACATATGTCGACATGCGTCAACAGATATTGACAAACTGACAGTTACACAAATTAACTAACAGTATTTTTCCCCACAAATAGACTACTTGTTAAATAAAACCTGTCGTTGGCATAGAGCTTAAGATTGATATTTTGCAAAGGTCATTTTTGTATTACAGTATTGTACCAGTATTTCAATTTTGGCCCAGTATAGGGCTTACTATGCTAAATTAATGGCTTAAATGTGAAACTGCTCACGTCAATATTGACTAATAAAGGAACAACAGTTTTGAGGCTGACTTTGAGCAATTTTGGTCACATCCGCTTCTGTTTCTACTTACTACAAATACGCAGTATGTCGAAGCGGATGTGAGCAAAATCGCTTAAAAGTCGGCTTCAAAACAGTTGTTCCTTTATTACTCAATATTATCACAATCAACAATCATATTTACACTGGCCCAAAAAAAAAAAAAAAAAAAAAAAAATCTAGCTGCAGCATTCATACCTCCAAATGGTATATACATGGGTAAACTTTAATAGAAGCTGGTCATATATTTTTTAGGACCAGTGTACAGCTCTGGACAAAAGTTTCCAATGGGGCAGTGGCAGCCGCTGTTTTTTCTCATAAAGATAACATAGCGTGGTTGCAGGTTGCTTATATAGATTGTTCAGAAACTTTTGCCCAGATGTGTACATAACTTGAAATTAATGTTTTCAAAGTTTTATTTGCTGTATATATATAACAATCATATTAGTTTTCTTATGAGGTAATAGTCACATTATCATATACAGTCAACTGGGGTGACTTTGAACGCTCGGGGTGACTTTGAAGACACAATAATACCATTAATATGTACCACAATAATAAATATTAGGAAAAAATTGTCTATGCGAAAGTTGACAATAATAAAAGATTTGATAGAAAAACACAGATAGATTAGGAAAAATAATATGCAAGCCAAAATTCCCTTTTTTAATAAAGCTCGCTTTCTACTGAGCAATATGAGCCACTTACATATAATACGCTTATAAATTTAATATTGGCCTGGGTTTGAATATTTTCTTTACCTTGCGTCCCTGTAAGTGTAAGCTCATACTATCTCACATTTACAACAATGAAAATAATAATAATAACATGTTGTAGCATAAAATGTCATTCATTCACACTTCTATGTTCCAGGTATGGCCTAATTTTCCCATTGTTCGTCAACTTCTTCTTTGACATTCCTCGTGTGGCGACCACACACGTGCTTGGTGTGCCTGTCACTGGCAAGACTCTGACGTACTTACTTGGTCTGCAAGTGTGCTCCACCAGCACAGCAAGCCTCGTCAGTGGTCTAAGTGGACTGGTGAGTCTAACATACTGATTTAATTGCACAGTACAATCTATCGCAATAAGTTGGTATTTGTATTTAGATATTCATTGGCAAGATAGGGTTGTAAATTTTATTATCTACCACCCATTGCTACCTACTTTATTAATAGCAATATCAAAATATGTCAAACCAATGAACTAGAGAGCGAAGAAAAATTTAACTTTTTTAAAGGTAGAATATTTTACTTGCATGGAAAGGAGTGACTATACTGAGCAGTAGATGCCCAAGAAGAAGAAATTAATATGTCTTTTGCATAAGCAAACACCTTAATTTGTGGAAGAATGTTGCCCAACAACACTAGTTACACATCGGGTGCTTATGTAATGTTCCAAGATTTTAACAATGTGGGCGATAGGCTGACTTTTTGAACAGTCCCCAAAATGGTGTAATAGTTGTATTGTAAAAATAATCCATTGATTGATTTTCAATTATGAGTTTGAAGCATTCTTAGCTTCTACAGACTGTAAAGAGTAAAAAAATTACAAAAGGAAGTAACGGAAAAAGACACTATGTGATCGTAGTGGAAGGTGGTTCAGGCCTAGCTTGCTGCTGGTGCCAAGTTTTCACCCACTTTTACCATCACATTTCCATTTCCGTCATTTCCTTTTTGAGGTTTGTGTACCTTTACATAAGCACTCATGCTATTCTTATGCAGTCAGCTGATGGTATGCCCTCAGTTTCCAGTCAGATAGTCTATAGCTAACGGTAAATAGTTACTGTAACTTTATTTAGGGATTGTGCACGCTTGTAAAACATATTATTCTGCCCTGATTATTTTGTTTTTAATAAAATTAGTACTGTAAATATAACAGCAAAGTTAAACATGTATTTTTGTGGTTATAGGCTGCAGGTCTAATGTATCGCTGGGGATGGTTTGGCATTGACCGTTGGTTGGTGGTTCCCCGAGTTGTGGCTCGTGCTTGTGATGCAACTTTTGGACGTCTGCTGCGCTCCCAGCCCCCAGCACAGGGGCCTATTGGTGCCACTCTGGAGATCCAGAGGCAGCAGCAGATGGAGCAGCTTGAGCAGCAGATGTTGATGGCCCGTGCCAGGGATCAGCGGCGACATGCACAGGTTAGAATGTGTGACAAATCACAGCTAAATTGAAAGTCTTATTATTGTACACTTTTTAGTGTTGTTTCTGACACATCTTTTGAAAATAGAAAGTTTGGTTTTGAGATTAGACAAATTATTTACAATAATACTGTACCGTATTTCAGTTGTTATCAATATGTATAAGTTCAAAAATGCACGACTAACTTTTTTTTTTTTCAATGTTGGTAAATTATATTTTCAGGGTCAAGGTTACGCTGAGACTCTGGTGGGTCCTGATAACTTCTGGGCTGGTAATCAGAATGAACCTCTCCTGGCTGGATTCCTGGGAGGTGCTAGAAACCACCATGGTAAGTAAAACTTATGTAATCCAATCCACGCGCTTTTCTATTTCAAGTGCCCTAATTGCACTAGTTTTTGTCTGGCTACATTCATTGAGAGATCAAGTTTATTCCCCCCCCTCCCCCAATTCTACATACAAATAATATTGAAAAAAATAAATAATGAAAATAAAAATCAGCCAATATCTGTGGCCTCCCAATAACCAGTTCAATTAACGTACTCAAGATAAAATATTTTATTATGTTCCTTGAGTTAACAATGTAGAAAATACATCATACATAACAATTGCCATCACTTAAAACACACCTAATATATACAAATAACAACTATAGTAAATGTATCCTATTTTAAACCCTACGTCCTGGCCATTAATATAGGGATTTCAATGTTATAGAAAAATCAATTTTATGAAATTTGGGCAAATTAAAAAAAAAAAAAAAATAAAAAATAAAAAATAAAAAATGGAATCAAAGCTACTAAATTTTTAATCGGGTGGCTGGGAAATTTAAAAAATAGGTACAATATTGCATAACTGTTTTTAGTTATTATGTACTTTACACAGTAATTAAACAGTATGTTATCTCCTGTACTGAGAATGTCAGATCGGTTCCGCGCGCCAATTGCGACTGTGGAAGCGGTACTAACTAGACGCGTAACGTTACTTCAAATGACGGGGTCTAGTTAGTACCGCTTCCACAAGTTGCAATTGGCGCGCGGAACCGATCTGATATTCTCAGTAGAGGAGATAACATAGAACTGTTTAATTACTGTGTATACTTTATAATTTAATAACTACATACATATTATGTTTGTTTTGTTTTTTAATAGGTAAAAATAAAAACAAATTACCTCACTAAGACACATTATACTACTGTATAGGCCAGACCTATATTATACTATGGAAGCAAATACATTTAGCTTTTTTTTAAACTTCATTTTATGAATTTTGATTTTATGAAGTTGTGATTTTTAGGTCCCTTGCGACTTCATAAATGCGAGTTTTTTCTATAACCATGTAATATGCATTGTTGAATATTAGTCTTCATATTACCATCTTGTCTATCTTGTATCAAAATTTTATATGGTATACATTTGTGGACATGCAGAGGACAAATAAATCCAGCTTATTTCACTTAAATCATCATAATTTCACTTGATGCTATCTGCAAGAGTTTTTTTTTTTTTTTTTTTTTTTTTTTTTGTTGCATCCATGAATAATATTGGTCTTTGCAGAATATTATGTTGTATAAATATACAGTAGGCCTATATTATATAATATGTATTAAAAAACAGCTCAGCGTATAACATAAATTAAAGTGAAAGAAAATACATTAACAATTAATTAAAGCACATTATAATAAATTTGAAAGAAAATAATAGGAGAAACCAGCAAGGGTCTTACCATAGTGAAGAGAGTCCCATAGTTTGATGAAAATCTTGCTAGTACCGAGATAAAAAAATGACATGGATATATTTCGACAATAAAATCCAAGAAAGATAGAGAGTGTTTTGCCCTAATCAGTCCATCTCTCTTGGAGTTTATTGCCAAAATATATCCATGCGTGTTATTTTTTATCAGTGTGCTAGTAAATTTTTTTCAAAACTATGTGTCTCTCTGCACTATGGCAAGGCCCTTGCTGGTTTCTCCTATCCTCTTCTTTCAAACGTATCATATCTAACCTAACCACGATGGGTTATTTTCCTTAATATCTAATTAAAAAACACAAAATATTATGTTGCATTGTCGATTCTTTTCCCTCTTTGTGTGTTGTCCAATTTTATGTTTTGTGCTTGGCCTTCGTGTTAAATTGTATGCACATTCTAAACATTATAAATCTCAGAAAAGGTATATTAGTCATTGCAAAGATAAACTAAAATAAATCAAAATGACAAAAGAAAAGTGAGGGGAAAAAAAAAAAAAAAAAAAAAAAAAAAACGTGTGTAAGTGTAAAAAGAAACATGCAGCAATGAAAAAGTTCTCTGCAGATTTGTGTACCAAGTATTTCCGGTCATATAGTGATGAGAGCAACTAAGATTAAGTAAGATAAGGTTGTACAATGAGGGCTCTTTGAGCTCATACAATCAGCAAGAGAGAGACTACTTTCTTTCATTTTAATTTTAACCCGAGCAAGAGAGAGAGAGAGAGAGAGAGTTTCTGTGTTATGACACAACGTGTATGTCACTCAGACACTAGACACTAGAGTTCTGTGTGCGCGACCTTACACACTCAATTAGCAATAGAGATATGTAGATTTGTGATGTAATATTGTCCTTGTGGTAGAGAGGTCATCTTGCTGTAGAAGTATAGAAACCAGAAGTTACGACAAAAAAAAAAAAAAAAAAAAAGTTTGTAATCCAATAATTTTAATTTAATTTTAAGTTTTGTGAGTGCTACCAAAGAGCTTTCTAAATTATGATGACAAAATCGATTTTTTTTTTTTTTTTTGATAAACTTTTTATCATCTATAAACATGATATACTCGCTACCATTCAGTACCATAATGGTGCATTGCATGGTTTGATGCAACATTCTGATGCCTCATTGAAGAGGGGAAAAAGGAAATAATTAATTTAATGTTGTTGTGAATAGAAGCACTTACTACTGTACTGCGAGTGTAAAAAATTGATACTTGGGGGGGGGGGGGGGAGGGGAGGGGGGGGGGAGTCATGCAAATTGATGTAAAACTAAGTTTGCTTGTTTGCATTTTTTCCCCCGCGTAATTGTATATTTAATAAGATTTGTGTTTTGAAAGTGAAACAATTTTTTAAGTTTTTTTTTAATTGATTTGAATGGAATGTTATTGATTTTTATTATTATTTTTTGTATGCTCTACAAAATGACTCTATTCCTTATTTTACAATACATTTTACGATTTTTGGCGATATTATGCGGCATAATGGCGAGTTAATTAAATGACAAATTATTGATTTAGTGTTGTTTGACAATTATTTTATGGTATTAGTATATTCCTGTTATATTCCTAGCCCAATGCGACTGAAAATGAGAATGCACAATAGCTGGCTACTGTCTTTGTAGGAACAAAGTTCAATTCTGGGAAGCCAGTTTTTTGTTCCAATCACTTTTTTTAACGAAATTGGACGACATTTTATGTTCTTTATACATATCCTACTCACTCATATCCTATTTGCATTTTATAATAATAATTATAAATGCAAGCAACTTTAATACTAAAAAAAAAAAAAAAAAAAAAAAAAAAAAAAAAAAACGAAAAAAAACGAAAAAAACAAACAAACAAACAAACAAACAAACAAACAAACAAACAAACATTACTTGCACAAGGAAAATAGTTCTCCTATTAAACATGTTGTTTATGTCCCATGAAAAACTTGCAAACTGAAGAAATGTTTTAACTTGCTGGCTTTGTGATTGCAGGTCACGCTGGCGAGCAGGCTGCTGGCGGCGAAGACGAGGCAGGAGCCTCAGGACTGCAAGCGGGAGCCTCGGCAGGTACGGAGGAACAAGTAGCTTTGCTTGTAGACATGGGCTTTGACCGTGCAAGCGTACTTAATGCTCTACGTGCAGCAAACAATGACCTAACAGTAGCTACCAATCTACTACTACAAGAGGCGTGAAACTGAGTGTCCAGGTGCCAACATAAACAGCCAAAGACAAGAGAGTGTGTGGGGGCTAATATATAACAAACAATAATAATTATAAAATTTGGGAGGGAACTTTTCTAGTGAGTTAATTTATATAAATATTGTATATAAATAATATTAGAAATAACCACTGTTTAAAAGAGAGATATTTAAAAAGGTGTTCTTTTGTTCAAGTCTACTTTCTAATATAATACAATCAAATCTTCTTCAAATACAATCTTTTTTAAACATATAATCTATATAAAAAACAATGAAGCAATATTTACATAAAACATTAATCTATAGCATTGTTGGACACAGATTTTATTATGCAGGGAATGTTTCAACATAATCAATCTCTTTTTTTTTTCCTCTCTTTATAAAGTAATTGTCATCTTTTATGAGCTTATTTACAGTATTTTTGTAGAAACCGTTCCAAAATCAGAACATAGACTTGAAATTATTGACATTACCTTTATATTTAACTCTCTTGGTTCACATTTCACTTAATATAAAAATATAATTGTGTAATTATGTATTTGTTATTATCAAGCTGAGAATTTTATGTTGAACTTTTTGCATTCATAATTATATATCTTATACAAAGCGGCAATGTATTTAACATAAATATGTTGCTTAATTTTTTTATTTTCTATTTTTACTTGCATGAGTCAGGTGGTTGAAATTGTATTTTGTGGTAAGTGTGTGAGAAAAGAGAAAAATATCAATTCATTATAATTTGTTTTTGTTTTTATAAAATGATACTTTAGATTGTAGTAAAACCATTAAAGATATGTACACATAAGATAATATATATGTAGATAATGTTGAGAAATATGAGTAACTATTTTGCAAGCTTGAGATTTTGATTGTATGAAAAGAAAAAAAGAAGAAGAAAAAATGAAGGAAAAAAAAATCTTGTGAGTATAAATGCTGATTAAGAAAAATGTAATTTTAAAGTAAATATTAGCAAAGTTATAGTACTTTTAAGTATAGAATAAAATGAAGGGCTTAAATATAATTCAGGTCAGCAGTGAAGATTGTTAATAAATAGGTATGGTGATTGTTAATAAATATGGATTGATTTAATATTTTCTAATTTGGACTCGACACAAAATAAATTGGTACACATCTCAGAAAGTAAACTTTTAATATTAATTTTACCTATTTACTTTTTGTACATCATTATTGTTATTACTGTTGTTATTATAGCAGTAAAAAAAAAAAAAATTCCCTGCAACCTGTGTCTCTGTTTTAAAACTGTGGAAAATGTCTTCAGAAAATTGTAAAGCAATATATTATAACACTGCACTTGAATGGGTATACAGATTGAAGGCCCGCGTACAAAAAAAATAGGTCCTCGGATAAAAGATCCTACCTTTGCGCAGCTTGCCGACACAGTATACCTGTGCGCAAAGACAGGTCCTTTTTTCTGAGGACCTGTTTTCCACGGACCTTCTTTCAGGTACCCCTTGAATGTGATAACTGCAATGTTAATCTATGTTGCAATATTACACAATTTTTTTATAATTTTAACATTTACATCATTAAATATTTTTTCAAGATTCACAATGCTTCCTACAATGGAGGTTATCGGTTTAGCGCGCGGGGTGATGCGGGGAAAGCTAAGGGTCCCCTAATTTAACATTACGCTTATGGAGAAAATCACGTTTTTTGCGATTTTTGAGAAAACTACTCCACCGATTTCGGAGAAATTTAAATGAGAAATACTAGACATACTTTTACGTGTTTTAAGCCATAGTCATTTTTAAGCATTTTTTTAAACCGATAACCTCCATTAAAATAGTTTGGTTAAAAATTTATATTAGCGTAAAACATGTAAAAATATAATTAACATTTTTATTACTGTAGTAGTTTTCTAAAAAAAAAAAAAAAAAAAAAAAAAAAAAAAAAAAAAAAAAAAAAAAAAAAAAAAAAAAATCGCTTGTATAAAGCATTATTTGTGTTGCAATGTTTGGTTGAAGTCGTCACTATACTCTTCTTACTATAGGGTGTATGCGGATGACGTCATATTTATTGCGCTTGTAGGCCATACTGGAGTAGTGCATTACATTGCTCAGCATAGGACAAACTTCATTTAAGTCAATTTTCTTTGGGAAATCGGTTATTTTTTTTATATTTGTTATTTTTCTCAAATACTTGAGCTACTAATTCAACATGTTTACAGCATCAATGTTCTCAAAAATATTGCATAGTGTTTTAAAACTGGCAAAATGATTTTTTTCCCTATGCCACCCATGTTATTGAGTTATCCAACATGGCGTCGACTTTAACATGAATGCATAGACCCTATACTATTGGAATCGACTTCATTGTGAAATATTAAAATCGCGATCTTTTTCATATGCTAGCGCATTAATAAATTAAACTTAAAGTGTATTAACTAGTCAACCACCTGGCTTTATCAATAAATTTTGTTTTATGCCAACTAAATTTGTTGTTTAGTTTTAAAATTTGTCTTTTTTTTATTATTATGATAATGTTAATTGTTATTATTAATTTTTTTGTTATTATGACAAGAATTATGAAGCTAAAAATATTATGTTGTGAATTCTTTTCTTTTCTTTTTTTTTAGCACTCCAAAAAATTTGGTGTAATATGTAATATTTAGCAATAAATTAAGAAAATAAAACAAATAAAACATAATAATATTGAATTTATTGAGATTGTATAATTTACTTATATATATAAAAATCATTTAAAATAATTCTCATTAGTTTCTTAAAATAAAAATATAATTTACAGTATAATATATATTATAGAATTAATCATAATAATATGATGGGGCTATATAGACTGCGACCATAAAAGGTTTTGCATAGTATAAAGTATAAAAACTATATGAATGTGTATTACAGAATTCTGAGAAATATATGAATGAATATTGTATATTATGTAAGGTCGATCTGATCCTGTCTTTAAATTTTTTTTTACAACTCGATGCGTCATTCGCGTAAGCGATGCGTCACCTGTGAGCCCCCGAATTTTTATTGCACAACTGATATGCGGAAGTCACGCATTTCTATATTTTTAAATATTAAGGGATTAAACTGCTAGGTTGTCTTTTTTTTTTTTTTTTTTTTTGGCACAGCAATTTGTTAAAAAAAATTTATTATTGCAATATTTAAAAAAATCACATTAGAATAAAGAAGAAGAAGAGAAAAAAAAATAAAAAAAAAGAAAGAAAGAAAGGAAGGCTAAGGGCAAGAGCCTATATGTCACGCTGGAGGATTTTTTTTAACCTTTTTTTTTTATGTTTATGGATGATGCAAGGATGGGTCGGGATGGGTCCGAAACTGTCCTAAACTTTAATCTTAATCCTTTTTATATTTTATAAAAAAAAAATCAGAAAAAAAAATCTAAACGTGGCAACACCGACCTTGTACTATTATGAATTGTATTGAGAGAGAAATGTGTGGGAGACAGAGAGAGAGAGAAAAGAGAGGAGAGAAAAAAAGAGTCAGCGCTTGCGTGATGTCAGAAGAATGACGTCACTGACTCCACGAGAGAGAGAGAGAGGAACGCCGTCGATGCGATGCTGCTACCTAGCGTATCGTCGTGTACCTCTCGCGTTTTGCTTGCTTGCTGCAGCGGCGAGATAGATCTTTTTTTTTTTTTTACTCTCAGTCAGTGTTCATAAGAGACAAACCTCGTAAAGACGTGTTTTGTTTATAAAACTAATAAACATTATACAAAGTATAGAGGACTGTGTATATATTTGTGATATTATATAAAGTGTTTATTTATTTATCATGTGTAAAAATAAGTGTAAAAATTTAAAATGCCATGGTCACTTAAACATGCTTTAAAATAACAAATATTATTGTATTATGCTCTAGTGATCATCTGTGACTAAAATGTGTTAAAATAAAGACGTAATGTGTAATTATATAAATAATAGATATTAAATTTGATAAGGTAAGTTTTAAATTAATTATATTTATCGTGCTTTTATTGAGCAATCTATTTTACAGCTGTTTTTACGATTGTGGAATTTAAAAGGCCATTTTTAAAGGGACATTTTTTTATGATGATCGACAAAAGAACCAAACAAAAATTCTTTTATCATAAAAATCATAATAAATTGATTTTTTTATTTATTCTTTACTATTAGGAATATAATAAAAATTGTTAACATTTTAAGTATTCGATTATTCAGAGACATATAAGCTATTTTACAGGAAGATTTTCGGCATAGCATCATAAAATGATACAAAACTAAGAGTATGTATATTATCAAAACAGTCAGCACTGAAACTATATTATATAATAAAAAACATTAATTATCCTCTGGGCTGTCAAAATTAAATGGAAAAAATGTTGTTGTTTTCTTTTACACACTTCATACTGAAAAATAATTTTATTCAATGCAGGATTTATACATAATACTGCAATTTTTATCATAAAAAAAAAAAAAATAATAAACATTTTCCCCACATTTTATACATTTGTAGCGCACACAATTTTGTGTGTAAAAAATTCCTGATAAATTTGTATTACCAATGAAGAATACGAGAGAATAATATGTAAGAAGAAAAAAAAAAAAAAAAAAAAAAAAAAAACTTAAAAGCGTGATCTCAGCATGAGAAATACAATGCTGTGGGTCTTCGCCCCCCTCAATAATACACGGAAATGTAAATGAATCCACGCACATATGCACATAATGCGGTAAAAAAAAAAAAAAAAAAATTATTATTATATATTTGAGACAAAAGGTGAACGAACCTATAAGAACTTGTCGATGGCACAATTAATTCTCTCAATAATATCAATATCATCAATCTTCTTAACATATCAAAATGTAACGTAATATCTTCTCTCTCTCTATATTATACCTATGGCTTTTGCCATGCATAGATATATAACCATATAGGAAAGCATCAACTTAATGTATGCATACCATTCACATCATAAGACGCGCAACACATTCCTTCTTCTTTCTCAAATGCCGGCAGCCTAGCACACCCGAAATTCTAATGAGAAAATTTAACACACTCTCTCAATCAGGTATTATATCTATGAGAATTTTAAATCTGAAAAAACAATATTTTAGTTGAAGTATCTTTATAGCCATTAAATACGTAATAAAAAAACAACTATATACACTCTAATAATATATTACACAAATAGCCATACGTCGCAATTAATTAAAATAAGCTAGGGCTTTCACCCATTTTTGGAAAATAATTTCAAATTTTATTCCAAATCTGTAAAATTTTATCTTCAAAAAAAAAAAAAAAAAAAGTGATAGATCGATGCATTGATTGATATAATATAATTAAATTTTTTTAGAGGTAAATATTATAAGATGCAAAAAAAAAAAAAAAAAAAAAAAAGTTTATTCTTGTACAAATCTGACATAAAAAATAAAATAAATTAATAAAGAAGTTCTGCAATATTTCTATAAAATTTTAGATCCGTAAGCTTACTGTTTAATCAATATTACTTTCGATCAATATAGGGCCTATACAGTATACGATGCTTTGTTTACAGGTTTCTATATAGTAATCAAGGGACAAAAGCACGTGCAGGTATAATACAAGTTAAATTATAATTAACTCCCATCTCTATGTAGTTCCTAAAAACATTTTTTATAAAAAAAAAAAAAAAAAAAAAAAAAAAAAGTAAATATATAGAGTATGTTCATAGTTCATAGACCATAAAAAAATATAATAATAACACACTGTTATTGTCCAATAAAAAAATAATAATATCACAACCGTTATAACAATAAGTTTTTGGGAAAAATAACAAAAATTATTATATTTTTTTACGCGTGCCTATATAATATAATATAATATACTTTTATTGCATTTGTTGTGGGATATGAAACTTGACAAAAATTATCTCATTTCTCACCTCTTGTTATATAATATACGATGTAAAATATGACAAAAAAAAAATCAAAGTAGCCTATTTTATTTCGGTGAATAATATAGTTTATGAGAAAAAAAAGACAAAAGAAAACATTTAAGAATTAGTACGTAATTAAATTAAGGACAAACATTTGTTTCTCTTTGTACTTTCATATTATTATACAATTGAATTCTCATGCATTTATTATTTCAGTGCAACATGATTGACTGGCTCACTTGCTTTGGTTCTCATTCTTATCTTTGTGTCCCTGTTTTTTTTTTTTTTTTTTTTTTTTTTTTTCTCTCTTTAGTGAAATGTTGGAGTATGCAATATTTATTACACAAGCCTCGACATTCACTTTTCTTATCTGATGCTCTGCTCTTACCATGGTGCTCTGCTCTCATATTGAGCAGGAAGATATCATCACGCTTTTCCTTCCCCATGCTTTTGCTTGACCGGATCTCTCTCATTTTCTCTGTCGCACTGTCTATCTGTCTCTGCATTTTCGGTCTGTACGAATAATAATCAATTTCTACACCACGTCTTTGTCTCTCTCTCTCTCTCTCTCTCTCTCTCTCTCTCTCTCTCTCTCTCTCTCTCTCTCTCTCTCTCTCTCTCTCTCTCTCTCTCTCTCTCTCTCTCTCAAATCTGTATATTTATATCATGTGTATCTCTGCCTTCTTTTTCTCTGTCTCTTATTCATCATCCCCTACAACAAGAAAAAAAAAATACATTGTAAACATCACACTCAATTCACCCTCTTATAAAGAAAAATACTTGGAAAAGTGACTCAAGAAAAAAAAAAAAAAAAAAAAAAACTTCTCCATATACTGCAGCTAAAATTTATCTTTAAAGATTGTTAGATATGAAGTAAAATTAATCAAAATAAAACACTAAATTTATGACCTAGCCAAAACTTCTCATAAAGTTTGTTTATATTGTATTAAGTTCATATATATATATATTATATATATATATATATATATACTCTGTTTAGATGTTAGGGTTCATCAATTTAATATTACGTCTTTTTATAATACTTTAGGGAGCTTGTATAAATATTTCCTTAACATTTGTTATGGTATAAACACGTCAACGATTTACTTTGAATATATATTTCGAATCATTGGATAAATATTATTGTATTAATCTTATTAATTGGATTCTAATTTAGTCAAAATATTTACCGACATATAAAGGTACTATAGTCAATTAAAAGTACTTTTTTTATATATATATATAAACATTATCACAAAACAAATAAATATAGTTAAGCGAATTAAATAAAATTAAAATAAAAAACTTTTTTATTTACTTAATATTAAAATAACTGTTCTTTTGTTATTGCTTTTCAATTAATAAATAAAAATATGAACAGTTAATGAGTTACATGATTGTAAATAAACAACAGGTAAATAGAGAAGAAGGATAGAGAGAAAAAAAAAGACGTAATAATAGATATTTGTAAGCAATAAGACAAACAATGATGAGGTAATTTGTCATTGGTTTTTTTTTTTTTATCAGCTGATCATGACAAAAGTGCAGTGACCTCTCTTTACATCACGTCAGTGTGTCAGTCGTGCAGCCAAATTTACCTCATCTAATTGCTCCTCTTATATTGCATTTAGACACGCCTAAAACCACACTCCCTTTCTTTTCATTTTACTTTACTTCGACTCGCAAATTATTGTTAGACTGCCTTTTTTTAACTTTTTTTTTTTTTTTTTTTTTTTTACATCATATAATAATTGTCTTCCGTATACTAACTAAAACTATCAATAAATCGATAACGGACACGATATTTATATAATGTTACTATTACTATACCATGAAATACATGTATTAACCTTTTCATGATTATATTCAAAATTTGATGGTTTAATATTTAATTTATTAAAAATCTCTCATAAATGAGTGCTATTATTATTATTTTTTACTATATAAAAACAATGATAATAATAAACAATAACTTTATAAAGTACGTATAAATAAATTTGATTAATTAATATATTCAACATTCAACTGTCATTATTTATTATTATTTTTACGAGTATAATATATAAAATATATGTATACATTTATAATCAAATAAAATTCACTTTTATTTGCGTGTGTTATAAAAATACAATTAAAAAAAAAATTTAATATCATGTTGAAATATATATAAAATGAGATATTATTAGGCATGCATCGTGGGAAAAATAAAAAAAATTAATTTTGCTATAAGCTTGATTTGTTTCACTCATTGTTAGCATGTATTATAGCATGATATAAGACAATTATACACATAAGTGAAGCACAAATTACTTTCTCCACGTTGTTGTGGCTGCTGCACGCGTGTTTTTTTTTTTAAACGACGTCTCACGTAAGCGGAAACAATTAATTAGAAACCATTCTCATGCACTCCAGATCAAATTACTTCATATTATATAATATATCGGACAACACCCATTATACGTATTATATTGAAATATAATATTCAGATTATAGGTTATTGTATATAAGTGAAATTTACTTGTCAAAATAATACTATTTTTAGTATTATTTTTGGGCAAAAATAAAAGTTTTAGTATTTTATATGTATCTTGTGTCGTGTCGCATGCCAAAATGATATGAAAAAGCAAAACGTGCTTATCAAATATAACTTACAGAGGGGGGGGGGGGGGGGGGGGGGATGTCATTTTGCTGTATAGTCTAAAATTATAGTTTTTTTATGTATTAAACTTAATTAAGTCTTTTAATTGATGTTAATTAGTAGGCAAAATTTCAATAGTTTATAAACATAAATTATAATATATTTAAACTGCACGCCAAAGAGTGCTTTTGTGTTTTAATTAGCATTTTATCTGGTCGTGAAATGTGAAAAAAAAAAAAAAAAAAAATGTTACTGTAAAAAATGAGGTAGGAAAAAAAACTTACACACATATTTGACACGAGATAATTTATATGATGTTGGTTTTCTCAAATATGGTAAAATTAAGTTAACATAAAAATCCAATTTGATCTCCTAGAGTTTAGTTTAGTACGTGCAGAAGTGGTACCTACATCGTACGGTACTTCGTATAATATAAACTTGGTCTCTAATACAGCAAAAACTACTTTTTTTCTTCTTCTTCTCTCAACAACTATATATTTATTACGCAAGTATAAGAACTCATGCTGTTCCATTTTTATTACCACCAAATGTACCGTTTTCTTGTATTATTATAAGAGAGGATAAATTAAAAAACAAGTTTAATAATAGTTTTCCTATTGTCTTTTATATAAATATATACTGTATAAAATATAATATAATAAAATGCATATAGTAATAATTAATTAAATTAATGATCCTTGTATATTCACTGCGTATTATATTATAATAATATTATAATGAGGTGGACCGTTGACCTTTCTTATATTATAGCATATTTTCGTCAAAGTATTTTTAAGAAGTGACATTTATATTTTTAATGAACTACTTTAATATTATGAAACAAAAAGAAAAGCAATTAGGCATGGGAATGAACCATCTGTTACAAAACAGAAATAATTTGTATTGCTATAGATAGAAAGAGAGAGAGAATTAAACGAACGAACAATATTATTTTTGACAAGTGACACCAGTAAATCGATCGTTTAATCCGTAAAAGCCTTTTTACCAAATCCTATTTACTTGACGTAGGATATATAATAGGCATCATGACATCTTTTTTTTTTTTAATAAAAATTGCAGTTTTTTGGATTGTCAATAAACAGAGTGACAGTAGACGATTTTGTTTCGTAAGATTTTTTTTTCCTGCCTATTTCTTATTTATTTAGAAGTCGTATCGTTCAATCCAGTGATTGTAGTATCCAATCCTCATAGGATCCATATTTATTTATATAACTTCTGACACATACATATATATATTTTTTACATTTTTAATCCTTTTTTATCTTTGCATGCTTGTACATAACTTATGATTATATACATGTATATACATTATATTATATAATATAAGATTTATATTATGCATAGTAAATTATGTTATATTATACATGAAAATTTTGAGCTGCTAAGACAACAAAGCTTTTAAAGAGATAACATCGTTGAATATATGTGCATATAAATTACTTTATTTCTCTGAGATTTTTTGTAATATAGCCCCTATGGTATATTATTAAACATAAAATAAAATCAATATTATTACACACATTTTATTAAAATCTTGTATTTGCGACTGGGAGGTATATAAATTGTATGTATATACACGGTTAGTCGTAAATTATGATTATTATATAATAAACTTTTTTTTTTATGATTTTATAAGTCAACTTACTTAGCTTACAGTATGTAATATAAAATATTTAATCTTTTTATTATATTATATCACCTTATTATATATACAACGCCTTTTCATTGTAACTTTTAAGTAATAGATTTTATTATCACAGTGATACTATATAGTATATAGCTTTTATCAAAATGAAAAAAGTTTTTTTTAATTAAAATTAAAGTTGATCTGTGCTGCTAAAAGAGAGAGAGAGAGAGAGAGAGAGAGAGAGAGAGAGATAAAAAAAAAACGATATTGTTCTCCGCACCGCATAAGCTCTTGATAAGAATAACAATCGAAGTGCCGTATATGTTTTTTTCTTGTTTTGTTTCACGTATAACAAAGGAAAATAAATTTTATAGTTGTTGCAGCAATGGAGCAGAAGGATTTTGGTATATTTTATATTGATCATTGATGTTTATTGTTTTGTGCGTGCGTGTCGAGCGCGTGATACACATGGTTCTCAATCGATCTTCTTTTTTCCTTCATTATTACACCTACACACAACACTTTCCATATATCAAAACGTAACCTTACACTGAAAGAAAAATGTTTAGCAATTAACACCATTTGGTCATTATTGGTAACACTTTACAGTTTTGATAGTTGTAATTCAAGTTTGTTTACGATCTCGTTTTTGTATATTTAGTTTAGTTTATTATTAACCAAAAATAGGCAATGTTACTTGCCCAATACATTGGTGGTACACACAGTACAGTACAAGTGACATAATATTAAGGACATATAGCATAAACAATAATATTATGCGTTAGTATTATGTAAATGCTAAATTATTTAAACTGCATACAAAAATTTAACAGACTTTTTAATTGCTGGTTTATAGGAAAAAAACAAAAACCTTTACTGCAAACAGTGTCTACTGAATGCTTCATTCAGTATAGCTTCATTGTAATTGAAAAACTGTATAAATACAAATTTAATTTAACTATATATAAAAAGGTTGCAATATATATTAAATAAAATCAATCTTGTGATTGCAAATCGTCAATTACAGAACTTAAATTGTTCCATTGAAATTTTTGTACAAAGGTTCACAAAATACATTCGAACAAAGGTTGTATTTTTTTTTAGTACTTATATTTTTAATTGAATCTGTAATGTAATGTTGCGATCACAGACTATTGCATCATAGTAGCTCTATTAAATGTTTAAATTTATTTTGCATCATTTAAAAATGTTCCAATCCAACACTTGCAACTCTATATAATATAATTTAATGAGCAGTCACAAAGTTTTGAGTTGTAAAAAGGTCTGTCTGTGTTTTGTCACTAAAATTTTCTGCAGTTTAATGAACCTTACATCAAGAGTCATTTTCTTTCTATGTAGTTTCTTTTTTATTTCGCGCGAGACTCAAGTATCATTTCTTTTCCTTCTTTCTTCATTATTTATATAAAAACACTTAACAATAATTGAGACTTTTTCCTCTTTTATGTAAGTCTAGTCATCAAAACATCAATATTACTATTGAAATTTTTAATTTAAGAATTGAAATATAAATGGAAAGTCGGATATAATATAATCACATTGCCAAACTATTAGCATTAGAACATTTTATCGAAATATGAAAAAAAAAAAAAAAAAAAAAGCTCCCACTTTTTTATGTTCATATAGCAGAAAATTTATGTAAATCTACAAGTTGAGTAAAAAAAAAATTTCTTCCAATTTTTAAAAGTTATTTGTAACTATACGAAAACGTATACATTAAAGCATGTGCTTTATGTCGATGAAAGACTTTATTAGTTAGTTACTTCTACTCTCGCTCTTGAAGAGGAACTTTTGTATAAACACTGTTTCTTATTGTCGTTATTAATATTTGAAGTTCATGTGAATAAAGACATTTTGTGCGTGATATATAAGAGATTAGTAAAAAGCTCATACTCTGCAGATGTCATCTGGATCGATATACAACTGTGACGTCACTTCATCGATCATGACGTCACATAGAAGGGTCCTCGTCGTATTATTATCGTAAGTACTATATATATATATATATATACATATATGTGTGTATATAAGTACTGAGAGAGTGCGAGACATACGTATACGTACGTACTGTATACACGCGAGTAAAGTATGTTGTATACGGAAGCACATGTATACCTCACTATGTATATAGTCATATAATATTATATTGCAATGGGGATACAATGAAAAGGGGAGAATATTAGTATCATTCTCTATGGTACACTGAATGGGGGTTTTGTGATGGAAAATTGGTGTCTCAGACACGAGTGTATAATTTCTACATGTATATTATCATGATAAACGTTTGATTCAACCCAATATATTATACCTTCATTTTTTAAATTACATTTTTTTTCTTTTTTTTTTTTTTTAGAAAAGCCAAATTTATACTAAAAAGCTTTTAATAATAATATTATAAATGAATTATTAATTATTTTATTGTATATAATTTTGAATTTCATTTTTTTTTTATGTATATATAAATATTATTTTATAATTTTTCATACACTAGAAAGCATAATATAAATTATACGTAATTCATGCTATATACGTTTATGTGTCATATATAGCATAAATGATGCTAAATTAGAACAACATAATATTTATGCTTTGTAGCATAGTTATTTTGTAGTACTGTATAGCATAAATTATACTGTATTGAACAAATTGTGCTGAAAATAAGCTAGAGCATAATTATTACGTATTAGTTTGTGTCAGAGTAGAACCACTAAAATACGAGGAAATTTTTCCCAAAGGCAGTAATAGAATTTAATATCCCTCTAAAATATATATTTCTGACTATTTGAAGTGCATATCATATTTTATACTTTTATATTGGTATTATTTTTTGTTTCATAAACAAAGATATGCTTTCGTCAAAATAATATATTTTATATTTACTATATGGAATTTAACTTCGAAAGATATGGTCTAAATAATGTGACAACAATTATTTCAACAAGTATCTTTATAATATTGCATTTATTTTACAAAGTGTAATAAGCTTTATTACATTGTAAATACACAATCATTAATTACATTTTCACATTTTGTAATGAGAGAATGTTTTGAAATATATATATATAATATATATAAAAAAAGGTTTAACTTTTTATGTTACAATAGTGTGTCATTATAAAGAGTGTTAATATATATATTATTTGTAAATATTTACTTTCTTTGTTATGCTTATTTAACTGTTGTAATTGTGCATATAATTATCAAATTATGTACAGTACAGAGACTTTTATACTATATAGTTATATAGGTTGTGCATTGTGCGCGAAGAAAATATTAAGACGTAGACACCTTTATATGATTTTCTGTATACAGATCATCGGGTATCGCCCATAACTTAATTATATTTCTTATTACAAGCTTTTATTTATAAATTAATTAATTTTTCTTTTTATTCATGTATTTTGTCCTATATTAAATATGTATAAAGCCAGACTTGTGTACGTAAGAAAAAGAAAAAAAAAAAAAAGAAAAAAGAAGGTATATTTCACGACTTCCATTAGATTTTCATCATTGTTGGAAACTTTGTAATCACATTGCTTACTCAAATTTTTCTTAATGGAAAAATAGCAATTTTATAATCACAAACTTTGCTGTACAATGAGAATAATTCTACTATTTATAATCATATAAGTCGTGAATTAAAGAGAAAGAGAGCAGTCATGACATAACAAGTATAATCTATAACAGTTTTGAATATTCATTATAATGAATAATAATTAGCAGTTTATTTTCCTGAGCGCTCGAGTTAAGTAAATTTGCAAATATATTATAATATATATGTATATATATATATCAGTGGCGTAGCCAGGATTTTACCACAGGGGGGGTTCAGGTCTGAACTAGCCGGGGCGAAGCCCCCAAAAGCCCGCCGCAGGCGCGAAATTTTTTGAGGCCACGCCCCCTTTTTTGACGAAATTTATGTATTTATTATGCATTTAATTTTAAATGAAGTAAAATTTAAGTTTGAGATTTTGACGTGCCAAAATGTGGATTTGCTTCTAACATACAAAATTATAAAACTACTATTATTTGCTACATTATTAATATTTTATTTTAGAGACAATATACTTGATATTTATAACTATTAAGTAAATTTTGACTGGGAATATCGAGTGGTAGCACAATAACACAATATGACCAGCAAAAAAAAAAAAGAAAAAAAAATCATAATAATGAAAATGAAATGGAGAGAAAAGCTATAAATATAATGTCTAATGAGGAAGTCTACACGAAGTTAACCCCTAGGTTTGAATACATCATTTAAAAGAGAAAAAGTAGTAGATAAACTTGGCATAGGCAATTACCTGGAAAATTGACGTTTTATTTAATAAAAGAAGAAATAAAAAATTTCAATTCCCAACCCTTTGCCGACTATGACGTCATTTGTTTACATTCGATTTTCAATTGTCTTCTGAATTTCAAACAATCACATTGTTGAAAGGCGTCCGTTGGCCGTTAATTTTTTTGAATTTGTAGCAGTTGCATGAAATCAAGAAGACAATTGAAAATCGGATGTAAACAAATTATGTCATAGTCGGCAAAGGGTTGGGAATTGAAATTTTTTATTTCTTCTTTTATTAAATATATAACGTCAATTTTGAAGGTAATTGCCTATGCCAAGTTTATCTATTACTTTTTCTCTTTCAAATGACGTATTCAAACCTAGGGGTTAACTTTGTGTAGACTTCCTCATTAAGCCACTCTGATCAAGCAATGTGGATATTTCATTAAACCAATGTTTTGATGCTCAAAATATTTTTAAGGGTGCATTTTTTTTTTAAAGAATTCTATAGGGTGTATGCGGATGACGTCATATTTATTGCGCTTTGAGGCCATACTGGAGTAGTGCATAACATTGCTCAGCATAGGACAAACTTCGTTTAAGCCAATTTTCTTTGGGAAATCGTTTAGTTTTTTGTTAATGTTATTTTTCTCACATATACTTTGAGATACTAATTCAACATATTTACAACATCCAAGCTCTCAAAAATATTGCATAGTGTTTTTAAAATAGCTAAATGATTTTTTCCTATGTCACCCATGTTATTGAGTTATCCAACATGGCGGTGACATTAACATGAATGCATACACCCTATAAAAAAAATTTAAAATTAACTAAAAATTATGAATTGCTGTATTCTTTGTATTTCATTTTATATAGCACTGTATTTACGCAGCCCGCAGAACGTAAATCACCTGATGACCGCAACCCGAAATACACAAAAACTTAAAAAATATGTATCATTATACTTTATTAACAGAAAATACTTCCATTATTGTTAAATGATGATTTCATAGAAATACAAAATTACAACCTTAAAATAATTTTGAGCTTCAAATCATTTTTCAATACTTTTTTTTTTAGTGTAGATTTTGCTGTATTTTACGATTTAGTTTTGTCATATTAGTCTAACAAGTTTTTTTTTTTTTTTTTTTTATATATATATATTTTTAAAGTTTAAAAGTATACCGTCAGGTAATTTATTGTTTTACAATAAAAGAAAAACCAATCAAAACTAAAGAGAATTTCAGCAACTCTTATACGCAATTTTTGCTATACCAATTTTACTTCTTCTTACAAGTTAGTCTTTTTTTTTTTCTGAAATGAGGAAGTCTACATGAAGTTAACCCCTAGGTTTGAATACGTCATTTGAAAGAGAAAAAGGAGTAGATAAACTTGGCATAGGCAATTACCTGGAAAATTGACGTTTTATTTAATAAAAGAAGAAATAAAAAATTTCAATTCCCAACCCTTTGCCGACTATGACGTCATTTGTTTACATCCGATTTTCAATTGTCTTCTGGATTTCAAACGATCCCATTGTTGAAAGGTGGCCGTTGGCCGTTAATTTTTTTGAATTTGTAGCAGTTGCATGAAATCAAGAAGACAATTGAAAATCGGATGTAAACAAATGACGTCATAGTCGGCAAAGGGTTGAGAATTGACATTTTTTATTTCTTCTTGTATTAAATAAAACGTCAATTTTCCAGGTAATTGCCTATGCCAAGTTTTTCTACTACTTTTTCTCTTTCAAATGACATATTCAAACCTAGGGGTTAACTTCGTGTAGACTTCCTCATTGGCTAATTGGCTAAAAATCATCGAATATGGGCTAAAATAAACTTAATATATTTTGAAAACTTCCTTATACTAGTATAGTTTGAAAGTTTTGTTTTTGTGTACGCTTTTGCTTTTGAAATCACGTCGTTATATTTATTTTTATACCCTCTATGCTAGAAAACTGTGAAGTTTTTACTTATAATTTTTTTTTCCACGGAAAACCGAAAATTTAAAATATTTAATGATAAATCTAGTTAATTGTTTGGTTATAGTACTACAAAATATTTGGTACCTTAAAGTCATATATGTGTCTACCGCTAATACCGCTATCAGTGAAGAATGTAAAATTAGTAAACTAATATAATAATAATAAACATATTCGAGCGAAGCGAGAAATTTTTTACGATTTTTTCTCCTAAAATACTATTTTTGTTGCAAAATTTTTGTTCACTTTTTAATTTTAGTGTATATTTTCCAAATCCACAGGGGGGGTTTGAACCCCCAAAACCCCCCCCCTGGCTACGCCACTGATATATATATATGGTAAATTACGTGTATAAATAGATAAGTATCAAAGCAAGTCACCGGGTGACCTGCAGCTGGCTCATGTTAATTGCCATGATGACGTCACCCACCGCCTCTTAGTTCGTGAGGTCATATATTTTACATATACACACACACTATGTAATACATGCTCACGTTGGCAGTTTAGCTCACCTTGACTAGTCATGCAAAGGCAAATGTATATTATAATAAACTTTTATCACAACAACAAAGAAAACATTATTATATACGCATAACATCGCAAAATTTATACATAATATACGCATTTGTGTATATATGAGGAAAAATAACATCTTTGTTTTCTTACATACTTTCAACGTTTACATTAATTCATCATTTTTATGACAGTATTGCTAGTTTTTTTTTCTTTCTTAAATCCTACGCTATAATAAATTAAAATCTAAATTTTGGATAAATATTTGCACAAAATAACAATCATGAGATAATTTTATCAAGTAGCAGCTAACGTAATCATTTTTACGAAAATATGTATGAATTTATAATTTGATATAATAATATACTATTTTATGATGGAATATTATAGAAAAGTACAGAAATAATTAAAAAAAATAAAATACAATGAACTCGCATTGAAAAAAATCCATAACTGCAAAAGAGAGGGGTGATAGGGAGGTGCATCTTTCACATCATATACATACGTATACAATGGATCCTTTTCCCTGCGATGTACTATGGGTACATTCGAATTAATGAAGAGAAATCCCTTAAATGTTTCCTCCTTTTTAATATTACCATGCACTCATACAGAAAGACAAAAGTATGGAAATGATCTTTATGAAAGTTTTTTTTTTTTTTTCTTTTTGCTTGAACAGCAAGGTCAAGGACTGCTGGTGTACGTACTGTATGGGAAATGCAAATGTTGTGTGTAGTCGTGCAAATCAACATCCCACACCATGAGCACCAAAAAAACATTTTCTTCCTGCTTCTCCACGCAAGTTCATGCCATATACTTAGTGGGGTAATGTGCGACACCTTATGCTGCTCCGTCTTATTGGATTTTGGCGTGAATTTTTTTTTTTTTTTTTTTTTTTTTTTTTTTACTTTAAGTCACATATAACGTCTTGCAAAATAAAGGTGGAAATTGTAACTTTTTATGACGTTTTTGCTTTTTATAGATTTTTTCAAAACATTTTTTTTTTCTCCTTTTATATTCTCAATCTCAATCTCGTAATATTGGAGATTGCCTATAAAACAGAGGAAATGAACTTTTTCTAATTTTATATCTAAAAATGACTCTTTTTTGAATTACAATTTTCTTTCAACGTAAGCAATTTTACTCTACTAAATTTTAATATTAGAACATTGACATTATTATTTTTATTTTTAAAAAAATTGCCTTATTGCCCATACTTTACACAAAACTGAGTACTATACACTGAAAATAATGATCTGTGATGTAAACAAGCATAAATAGAAACAAAAAATAAAATATTCAATTTATTTTATAAAAATAATTAAATTCTCCAATGATTTTATCGAACTAAACATCAAATAATCCTTATTACTGTAAGTCTCTTTATAGTTGTACTGGATTTAATAATAAGTTAATATGCTTATATTTGACTCTTCAGATTATAAATTTTACACCCACACCTTCCTGAGAAGAGAGAGAGAGAGAGAGAGAGAGAGAGAGAGAGAGAGGTGTATCTTGAGTATATAATCAAGTTTTCTCATACAGCCTTAAGAGATAAAACCGTTGACCCATCAAACAGGCAATCACTCAAGCAAATAGAAAAACATAACTGCATTTAATCAAAGAACATCAAAACTTTTCGGATTATTTTTATAATAAAAAAAAAAATAAAAAAAACACTTTTATAAAAATATTGGCTACGATATGAAAGTTGGGGTACAAAGTTTTATACAAAAGACACTCGAAGTAATATTTTGTAAATATCGATTACCTGTCAAATGCGGGGTTACTTATGAGCAAAAGGTATAGGTATAGGAGAGCGCTATACTCGGCAGCACTACTGTATTATACGAAGTTCAATATGCACCACTATGGAAAAGTATCATGATGTATGTATTTATGCTATATGCATGCATAATGTTATATGTATATTGCAATATATGATTCTCGGTCTATATAGTCGCAGTATATTATTATACATATAGGCATCAACATTGACGATGAGTTCTCTCTGCCTGTTACCGCTTTGCACAGCCTGCCTGAGGGGGTGGAAAGCATATGGATAAGCAGGGGTTAAAAGGGGTATATAGGATAGGAAATATAAATTTTGTGATTTATTGCGTATATTTTCTAGTTTGTGCGAAAATGATGTAGAAATGATATAGAATATAAAAATTAAAAACTACAAACACTTCATCATAATCTATAAAAACGTGGTGAAATTTATCAAACAAAAAAGTTGAAAAATTGTTTTCAAAAAATAAACTAAAGAATAAGAAAAGAACAGGCATGGAGAGAACTTAATCACTAAGAAATCTCCCCAGGAAAAAAAAAAAAAAAAAAAAAAAAAGAGTAAAACCGCCAACCGCAGGCTTTGGTTCTCTCATAAAGTTTTGTTAGATCAAATCTATGCGGCACGCAATCTTTATATAGCAAAAGTACACATATAATTGTTTCGATATTATCAACTTCAATGTGAAAATGTCGTGATGCAAGCATCGATTACTTTGCAGAAGTATTTAAACATAGGTTAATAAACACACACACACACACACTATTATATTATGCTACTGCTATTATATGCTGTGAGTGATGCCAACAGAAAACCTTTGCGTAATTTCTGGCTCGCGTATTGTTTGTTTTTACTTAATTTTAGATTCGAGCTATTAAATATCATAAGACAAAACGCTGAATTGCAAAATTTATGTATATGTGTATATTTGTTCAATTCTGTATGAAGCATCAGCAATTTAGAAGGTGTTTTTTTGTTTAATACTCCACCTTACTCACTCGTATTTCATATATTTTGAGAGAGAAAAAAATATTAGTACTCTACTTAAAAGAGGGGGAAAGTAAACCTTATTAAAACATAAACTTTAAAGAAACCAATTTTTGTGTCAGTTGTGAAGAAATCGTCAAGTATTACGTGTACAAAAAAATTTGCATAAAATTCATATAATTTAAATTTACAAAACTTTCATTCACAACAGATTGCTGTTGAATGGTTTTTGTAATTTTGTATTATTATTATTTTTTAAGTATACTTACCAATTATTTCGTAATATTTTCATTACTTGTTTTGAAATTCAAGTATTTTTCTAGACGCGTACATATACTTAAGGTCGATACGTGGTTATAATCAGGCGGAGGACATCTTTCTTATAATGACACGACGCAATAATTGTTTGTTGTAAGTGATATTTTTTATATTATTTACAGTAATTATTCATTGTCATATAGCAATCTCTAGGTCACTTGTAGAAATTACATGGTTTTTCTGATCTTGGTATAAGTACAAAATTTCATGTAGATTAAACTAAAAAACATTTACGTGAGAAAGAAACTGAAAATGTTTGACTTTAAAGAATAATAATAAAAAAAAGTCCAAGTACGTATATTATTGTTCTTACTTGGCAATCTAGACAACCCAGTTCTTACCTAATATGGAAATTAAAACACGTATATCTGCATCATACCCATAATGTAGAATTAACCAAAGTTAACTTTTATATATACGAATAAAAATTATATGTATAGAATTAATTTTTTTACAATTGCTATATAATCTTATATATATTAAGAAAATTAATATGTGGTTATAGTAATATAATAAAAGGGCATTGATCTTTTAAGTCATAATTATCTTACTTAATTTGGTTATATGGTTTTTCAAAATATTAACTATTTATACGGAAAGAATATTGCAAAATCCAGGCATTGAAAAACTTAGCACCACATTTTTAATAATAATATATATTTGAAATCAATACGATATAGAAACTATGACCTATGACTAATGTAAAATAGTTTTCGGAAGGTCAGTGTCTTTAGAAGTGTATATTAGGTTATAAATAAAAGCATTTAAATAAATATAAAGTAATATTTTATGAGAATATAGTAGCAACTTATATAATGCAATATATTATATAAAAAAGAGGAAGATAAGATGAGAAAGACTGAGCGAAAAAAAAAAAAAAAAAAAAGGGTCACTGTTACGTTTTACATATTATATAAAAGTTCAGTTGTTGAATGTAAAGAACGAAAGTGTAATAATAATATTCTTTACCGTGTATATATATAGAGAAAAGTTAAGTAAAAGAGTGAGTGAGAGAGAGATTACGTCGCTTTATTTAATCTAAAGAGACGCAGGGTATTAGAAAACACTCTGTGAGAGAAGGAATGTTCATAATATTGATCTCATCTCTCGCCTCTTTCGTTCTTTTCTTTTTTTGTTTTCCTCTCACTGACTTTATCTCACTCGACTTTAATTATCAAAAATATTGCTTTATGTTTCGTTATTTTTTAACTCACGAACTCGCTCGTGTGCTTGCTTTTTTGTTGTTTTATTATTGTTATACTTTTTATACGATGTTCTTTTATTTAATATAGTTTTTTTTTCTATTTTTTTTTGAGACAAAGAGAGGAATAGAGAGAGAGAGAGAGAGAGAGAGAGAGAGAGAGAGAGAGAGAGAGAGAGAGAGAGAAGGAATATATATTTACTTTTGTAATTTAATTATTTCGTAGTTAGTAAAATAAAATTATGTATAATGAATAATGTCATTTTCATCTCTCTCCTCTCCTCTCTAGTTTCTTACATAATTTTTGTTATGACAAAATGAAATTATGCTGATGTAAAATATCTCTCTTTTACAAAAATGTTTTATATCAAAACAGTTTTCATTGCAGAGAAGTTATATTTTGATAATATATTTTGCTATTACATAAAGTAGAGATTAAAATCAAGTAAGCAGAAAATCGCGATATTTCAAATAGCGGTATAATATATAAATTGTGGTGCATACCAACAAATTGAAAGTTCCAACTAGTTCCAACAAGTGTTGTTGAGAGGCCACAAATCATATATAACAATATACGCAACAACCCTCTTTTCTTGACAAGCACCTCAAGTGGTGGTCATTCGGGTTGGGACATTTGCATACCGCACTTAACGTCACTTTTTACGTGGACACAACAACTATAGCTGTCACTGACAAAATGAGGACAGTTCTTCAACCACCTCAATGTTGTGGCACATAGTCAAAATTACTTGTCATGTCACTTTATAAGTATATAATCAAAATACTCTGTTTTGTATATCATAAATAAAAATATGAGTTTTGTTGTAGTTTGAGTAACAAAATGTATTATGTATGTAGTAAATATATACATAGAGCTAACAGGCAAAACACCTTACATATTATATAATTATAGTATACTAGTACATTACTAGTAAAGTTTGGAGTTGAGTCCTATTTGTGTTATAGCCATATTTGCGCCTAAATCACATCAAAATAACAGTAAATGAAATTGATATTGAGATCCTGCAGATGGGTACAGTACATGTACAAAAATAATAAATAAATATACGTATACTAATAATAAGATGGGGGACCTTTGTACCGCAAGGAAATAAAAAACTTGCACAACTATAGATTGAAATGTAAAACTAAAATTGCAAGTTATTCATTCCATTTCGGTACATACACATAAACTGAGGAGTTGTAAAGTAAGCTACCTACTTTACAATTCCTATTTTAGACCTGGATTTCGTGACTTCATGAATTCTAAAAGTTTTCTACATTACAATTTTGTGTTCCCCAGTTTAAAGGATACAAAAGGTTTAAGGTATGATGGTCCCATCTCATGATTTAACTATTTGCTACAGGAGTACAGAATCACTTGCATACAATTTACACATAAAAACTAATGAAGTGCGGCTATATTTTTATTTAAAAAAAGGGGGTTATTCTGGTATTATTTCCTATGAAATCATGTATTTAAAATCATAAAAAAAAAAATGTCTGATGTCATTTTAAATAGAACAGGTTATTATATTATAAAGAATAAATATAGACTGTAAAAAGAAAAAAAAAATACTTGTTAGTTATAAAAAATGATCTTTGCATGGACAAAACTGAAGAGGTGTCTGGGAATATATAAGGTTCTTTTTGATATTTTAATAAGTTTAATTTTCGTTTTATGTCCTCCGTGTTCAACATTTTTTTTTTCCTGTCGTCTCGAGCAGTGCTGCTTCTACTGGTGCTATCGTGCTTTGTTTAATTCCATGTCACGTCTTTGAAACTGCAGTGAGTGGCTCTCGTACAAGTTCCATTGTAACTTGCGGCTCATATCTTGCTCAACACACAAAACTCATCTCTTTAATGATTCACAGGTTTAATATAGCAGGTATTAATAATCATAACTGCATGGTTAATAATATTTCAATTCTCATCATGATTATTGAATTTATATACTTTTATAATTGTTATGTTGCATGTGATATGAAATCCATTTTTATTGCCATCTCTCTCTCTCTCTCTCTCTCTCTCTCTGTATCTTTCTCTCTTTCTCTTTATAGTGCCAATTTGCATATCCAAAAAATTAAGTTTGTGCGTGTTTTTATAAAATAGGGGGAAAAGAAAAAAGCACATTCAAACTTATAATTACATTAAATCTCTATATTTTTTCAATTGTTGCTTTAAAATAATAATGCCAGGAAATGTAAAAAAATAAAAATAATAAATAGTAAACCAATTCCTTCATACGAAGTAATTATACTGTATTTTAGTATGGAATAAATGTGATTGCTCTGCGGTCAATCTTCATTTACAATTCCATTAAAATTCAAACAATTAAAATTTTGCAAATTGCAAATATTGCTCCAATGTGAAATACAAATTAAGCTAATATAGTCAACAACAGTCAACAAGAACTTTAGACAAATATTAAATATAACGAGACCTTTTTTTACATTTGTATTTGTGTGTGTGTGTGTGTATATATATATATTACTTTTTTACCCTATTTTGTGTGTTGACAATAAAATAGTGTTACTGTTGATATGATTTTTGCTCTTGTATATTTTGTTAAACATTTTTATCCTTATCATATTTCCTTATATGTATATAGTAAAGATAAGAGATGTGACCTATATTGTGTTGCGTTGCAGGTGTAGGGAAGTCGTTTTTATAGAAACCCTCTGCAGTTCTGATACCAAGTATGTATACTGAAGATCTTTTCTCCTGGAGGATTTTTTTTTTTCTGAAAATTATCTTCGCTGATGCTGTTAGGGAGCAAAAAAAGAAAAAAAGATGCATTTTTGAGACAACATTTCAGTGTATAATCCTACAGTAATCAGTCGTGCGTAGTAAAATGGTTAAATGAAACATGTGATTGCGCGCTGCTTAGTCAACTAGGGCAAATCATATTAATTCATTTAACAAACGAGTTTTATAGGGTGGAGAAGAGATTCGCGTATATCTATATATATATATATATATATATATAAATACATATTTTTTCAATTTAATAAATGAAGCTTCTTCATTGAAGCATAATTTTATAATAATATGCTTCAATGACTTAAATATGAAGACCTCAAAATTTTGACCTGCTCTGCGTTCTATACCGCGCATCAATTAATTGCTATAAACATAGGAGGAAAACCTTACGTCACTTATATTACATAACTATGTATAGTATATTTTATACTTGTATGTTTTAGAGATATTAATTAATATGTAATTCAATATAAGAACTCTTATGTTTTTAATTTGTTTCAAAAGGAAATCAGCCTTCATATTATATTATTCGTCCACCTCGAGTATAAATATTATAATACTGAATAATAAATTAGGTTAATATTCATACGTTAATGCTTCATTATAAAAAGAGGTTTTCATAGCATAAACCTTATGGATAAAAATTTGGACGTGATAATCAGATAATCATATATACATCAAGACTAAAGCTTATGTGATGCTTTTTATTTTAGGTACATGGTTATATATATATATAATATATATATATTATATATATACATATATGTATATATTATATATATTTAAATTGACAATATTGC